>CM021109.1:106605318-106689041 GCA_007115665.2 Sequoiadendron giganteum
TCTCTCCCACCCCCTCCCTCTCTCTCCCTCCCTCTATCCCAGCCACCCTACCTAGCTAAGTCCCCCTCAATCCAACCCCTTCTCTCCCACTCCCTCTCTCTTAAGCTCTCACTTTGACCCCCTCTCCATCTCTCTAGACTCTCTCTAAATTTTCCCTTCATCTAAAGACATACATACAAGCATAATACATATGTACATATAATCTTACATCCATACAAGTATACATACATACGTGACATACATGTACATAAAAATATATTAGCGTACATTAATATATTGGCATTTAACATAAAGTAAGACATAACGCGAGCGCGCTATAACCCGCTCATGTTATGTGCTAGTAGACATGTTCCCCACAGAAGAAAAAGGCATGTCAAAAGTGAGATATAATGCGAACGTGTTATAACGCGCTCACGTTATATCTTACTTTGGGAATTCCCGAGCCTTAGGCTTGGTATTTGCCTTGGAATACCAACCCAAAGGCTTGGAGGGCATTCCCAATGACCAGAGACGTGTTTTTAAAAAATCCACCATATTTCTCATAATCAAGTTCGTGCTCACCGTCAGGATTGCACGTGGTTCAATATTGAAAAAATCGAGCACATGGGTAATGTTGGTTTATCTCTTAGCTATCCAACGATGTAATTTTTTTCACTTTATGAAAACATTAAGTCTTTCATCCATAATTTATTTTATCTATATGTCTTTTTTTTTCCAAAAAGTAGTGTTTGGTATTTTTTTGGTTATAAATTAACTGTTCATCAATTTTTCAAATAAATTACATTTTTAGAAACTAGAATCCATTCTAAAAAATTAAAAAAAAAATTAAAAAAAAATCAATTAGTTTCCAAAATTTGTAGGGGTAGCACGGCCAAAATTCTATTTTCAGGATATGTCCACTTCGCAAATTAGTAAAAAATCAAATATTCATTAAAAAATTATCAAAAAAATCATGCATCAACTACATATTGTTAGCTAAATTTTGATCATTGTGATTTTAAAAATACTAAAAAAAAATTCATCGTACGAGGGTCATACAAGAGTTTCTATGTTATGTTTTTCTAAAAAAAAAACACCAATTTGTGTATGTCCCTCATTTGAACCTCTTAATCTCAACCATTTTCAATATAAATTAGTAGTTTAGAAAGTAGACTCGGAGCACTTGAATCCTTATTTTTGTTCCATCTCCAAATTTTGAGTCTAAGTATCCTCAATTTCATGTCCAAGGTCAGTATTTCCTGATTTCAGAAAAAAGCTATCCAATTAAGTCCCCTTTTTGGGAACCATCTTGGTGCACTTACCCATACGTAAAACATTAATTAAATGTATAAAAAAAAAGGTAAGGTAGAGAAGAATCCACTCACCATATGTTGGAGGTTAGCGTTCTACCTCCTCATGCAAGCTCTCAAGTATCAGGGGTGTGTATGCTTGTATGCTTGGTATTATCACTCACTCTTCACCAAAATCAAGCTGCAAGAAGGTAAAACAAAAAATGAGTATATGTTACTTCAATTTTTACTCTTATATATGTTTAAATTAGGTCATTTGCACATTAGGGTTAAAAGTGTCTTTTTTTCATTCAACCTAGCATACTCGGGGCTAGCGAACTCCGTTTTCATTGTCATTTGTTGCATTAGATTTATAGTTTTTCTCCCATCCTCATCAAATGTCTATCACTATGTGGTATGGTACTTGGAAATAACCTATGACATGACAGAAATTTAATGCGGTTAGAGTGCTACCTTGATTCCACATCCATAAATTAAGTGGAATCAAGGGGGACATACATCTACACTCGAATTTGATTTTGTAAGGAAGTTAGATAAGAGTATTTTTTAACAACTAACGAGTTGATTTTGCAAGATATTGTTCCTAACATTGTGGTTTTGTAGATAGCTACAATGGGGGCTTCATTTTGTGAATGAATCCATATGACTATCCTTTTATGAAATGAAGTTTATTGTTTAGATTCCTTTAGCTTACATATGCACATAGAGTCATATAGGCACTAAAGTGGGGGATAAATGTAGTATAGAAAATTATATGCTCTTCTTAGAGACAGTACAATTTAAAACTTAGTTAAGACCCATTTTAGTACCCTTGCATTTATGACCCTTTAAATAATCATTAATAGGCCCCTAAGACCCTTTATTTTGGATCTCAAGGCTTATTTTAGTTGAAATCCTGATAAAACCAATAAAGGCATTCAGTTTTCTAACAACCCAACATTTTCTCACCTCAAAAAACTAGGGTGGGACTCATACGCCACCTTGGGCATATGAGTCTCGTGTGGCCCCTTTTTAGGGTTTGAGCTAGAAATTAAGGGTTTTAATTCAAATTTTTGATTGATGACAACATTTGGGATCTAATAAACTGTTAATTAGATGAAGTGCCTATATAAACAAGGTTTCAAATCATTATTTCATCGAGAGAGATTGATTCAAGATCTAAGAATTCACAAGCACTCAAGCATACTTTCACAAGAGCAAGGAGAAAATAAATTTGAAGTCTTCGAGTAGCATTATAGTGTTTTTGTAGGTCTTCAAGCTCACTTTTAATTCAAAATCTAGCATTTTCAAGGATTTATGATGGTTTCTTATGGAGAATCATGAAGGATTCTAGGTTGGAGAGATGCAACTAGCCATCAAACCAAGCCTAATGACTTGTTTCCTAAGTGATTACATCCTCTATTATCATTATACTTTCAGCCTAAAGGAAGGTACATACACTATTGTGACTTATTAGGGTGCTTAAAGAGATCTCCCAAAGTGAGTCATCATCTCTATGTCTCATTCATGCATCTTATTCTAGCACATTAGAATAGGGTTTCATTGCATTTTAGATCTCATAATCTTAGATAAACTTAAGATTAGGATTTGTATTTATATTTACTTTCAAGATCTCCTATTTATTCAAGGTTTAATTACCAAACCAGGGGTTTGAATGAAGAAAACTCCCCATAAGAAAATCAATAAAACATTCTATTTTGTAAGTATTTTTACCAGGTTGAGATCCAAAAATCAGGTTTGGAAGGGAGAGCAGAGATAGGAGAACAAATTCAGATCTTAATATTCTGAAAAATTAGAATAGGATTGATACGCCACTTGTGTATGAGTTGTGGTATAGCAAATTTTTTGGGTTTCAAAGGATTCATACTTGTCACTACCAAAGTTTATGCCCAAAAACCCTAAACTAGGACTAAATCGCCCCTACTGGTGTATGAGTCCTAGTATGAATTAACAATCAAATTTTTAGGATTTCGGACCTTGTTACAAGAATATTTAGTCTTCCAAGTGCACCTATGTGATTTCTTAGTTTACTATTCTATTTTGAATTCATTTTTAGGTCATATCATTAGGTTTTGCATGTTACTTGTCTTTCCAAGCCCTTGCTTGGTGGTGAACCCTCTCTTTAGCTTTAATCATACCTTAGGACACCTTATTGCAGATATTTTCTCCTCATTCCATCCCTTGATTGAGCTCTCTAAGGTTTCGTTGAGTGAAACTTGTAGAAAATTGGTAGTTGTATCTCCCTAAACACAACCAACTAAACTACCTACCATTTTTAGATGTTTCACATCTATGTTATGAATTACTAGCAATGTTTGGTTTAATTTCCTCATTTTTCAAAACAAAACATTAGGAACTTAAATTATTTCAAATGTTATCTAGTGAAATAATTATGTGTTTTGAGAAAGGGGATCGGTAAAATAATTTATTGGAATCTTAAAAATTCCTTTGGATGGGGAATGTTTATGCTTGATTTAATTGGTTGGTATAATTGAGTGCTTTGAACTAATTTTGAATGTCTTATTGTGCTCAAATGTATTTTTACAAAAGAATAGAAAAAAATAAAGAAAAATTAAAAAATTGGAAAAGGGCTCAAAAAGAAAAGTAGTCTTTTGATTAATCTTTTTTTTCTAAAAAAATGGCTCTAAAACCCTCTTTCGGAAAAATTGGAAAAATTGAAAATTTGAAAGATTGGGTGCAATTTTTTTTGTGAGAGCTTGTGTTTTGGATTGGAATGGGTTTGCTAAAGGATTTCTTGGTCATGCATTTTCTCAACGTCTTCAAAGTGGTATGAATTGCAAGTTTTGAATCATTTTGTTTTGATTAAGTTTGAGGTATTTTACTCTCCCTTTCTTGTTTCTTTATTTTGTTGTCTTCTTAGATTCCATGCCAACCCATAAGAGAGCATGCAAATTCCTTCATAGGTTATAATTTAAAGTTTTAGAATAGAAATTTAAATTTATTTCAAATCTTAAAAAATACAATTTTGTGCCCTCATCATGCCAATTTTTTAGAAATTTCTTGGAATTTGATTTTTATCACATGAATTAGGTGTTGTGGATATTTGAATCAAAAGGGCACCTTTCATTTTTGAAATTTTGAGTTTTAGAATAATATAAAATTTGAAGCTCCATTAATGGAGTTTGCATGTAAATCTCTAGTTTTTAGCTTTCAAAATTAAATTGAAAATTTGAATTTTAAAAGTGAAATTGAAAGTTTTATTTTGGGGGGATTTGAATCTCCTTAATAGCTTTTCATAAGGGTCATTTCAAGACCATGTTTAAATTTTGTAATCAATTTTTTTATGCTATAACCATGCCTTGTCCATGCCACTCTTTTGTCCTAATTCTTGATGAACTTAGGATGAAGGCACTAGAGAGTCATATTGGAGTGGCTCCACACATTTTCCAAGGAACAAAAGGGGCCTAAGATTATCTTTTGGGGGATTTTTTTTAATAAGAGAAAACTAATGACATTTGGGTATAAATTAATCAAGGATTCATATGGCATGGTCAAAGCACTAGTATAGGCTCAACATGAGCATAGAAAGAATGCATGCTCTAACAATGTTGGTACTTGCAGGCTGGGTTCCTCTCAAGAAATTTTGACCACACCCAACTTTTCTTAGTCATCCCTTTGAGCTTTGTGATGAAAATCCTTTGCTCCTTTCTATCATCTTATCCTTATGTCTTGTGTGTCTTCCACGAGTGTATATTATTTGTGTTATTGGTGATTGTTCCCAATGATGAATTCTTACTTGTGCAATTGGTGATTGATCCCAATGAGGGTTTTATGTTTGTTCCAATGGTGATTGTGTCCAATGATGACACCTTGTTTTCTCCACTAGTGATTTTTTCAATGCAAGTGTCTTGCTGGATCTCATTGGTGGTTATTCCCAATGAGGATCATAATTTTGATCCATATTGTGATGTTGATTGTGTGAATATTGTATGATGTGTATGGTGTGAGTGAAGCCTTCTATGAATGTGTTTTTGTGTTACTATTCTTATGACTTGTGTGACCATCTGCTAACATGATGGTATTGGACGTAAAAGGTTCCGTGAGATTAAATGGGTCTAGAAACCACCATTGGGGATTGAGGATCATGAGAGGAGCTCTAGGATCATGATCAAAGTGGTAAAGGTTTCCCATTTCATGTATCCTTTATTATTGTTGAAATTTTATAAAAGTGTATTTGAAGGATATTTGAGTCTTTATATTCAATGTAATGTAACCATTGGACCTCCCTAGTGGGTGGAATGTTATCATGCTACATGTTGAAGTTGGAAAAATTTAACTCCATGGCTCCCAAGGATCACTTGCAATTAAAAACATGTCATAGAAAGAGAGAATATGGAAGCTATGGAGGCCAAGAGCTATTGATCCAAAAACTTATGAATCATTATGAAAGTGCATCTTAATGATTATACAATAAATAATCCTTATAAAAGGATAATGAACCTAGTAACCCTAGGTGAGGATAAAACATGATCATTAAATGTGTCATCATCCTATGACACGAGACATAAAAGAACATGAACTAAGTAAGCTTAAGTAATTAGAGGAAAAGGGACCTAATAATTAAATAATTAATTAATTAGGAAATAATTTTTACTCTAACACCCCCCTTTAGTGAAGCTTAGGGAGTAGCTCAAAACTCTAAAGATGAATGCATGATGGGTCTCGACAAGGAAGGCCTAGTGAGGTACCCATGTACAAACAAAATATCTCTCAAAAGTGGAGAAAAGGAGAAAAACCCAGTGGGAGAAAACTCCTTTCCAAAAGAGAAATAGAAGTTAAGGACTAACAAGCCTACAAATAAGAGTGAAGGACTAAAAAGCCTCTAAAAAAGTGAAGCATGAAGAAGCCTCCAAAATAGTCTCAAAAAGATTAGGAAAAAAGGATGAACATGAGGAACACCACTAAAGCATGAAGAAGTTGCAAACACTATCGAAGAATGACTGCTATAGTGTTGAAATAAGAACACCCTCTAAAATAGATGATGATCAAGATCAAGAATACAAGAATCTACATAAGTGCCCCCAACCACACTACTCGAATCAAATGGAAAACAAGGGAAAAACATATAGAACTCAAAGATAGAAATGGCACAGGTACCAAAATTTTGAAGAACATTGATCAAGTGAAAATAGAAGGTCGCCTCCAAAAAATAGGAATGCAAGAGTGTTCATATGGTAAATGCTCCATCTCACCAAAATGCAAGTGTAATTAGCCACTAATGTATGTTGCATATACCTAGTACATAGGAACAAATACTATATACATAGCTCAATCCAATGCAAAATCAAGGAAGCATTGGGACCAATATAAGAAACCCCCCATAATGCTGACAAGGGAGAGCCATGACAAGTACATTGAAATTGAATTCTAGAAAGAAGTGCATGAAGAAGAATCAAGAACATGTAAATGTGCAAACATGAACGTAATATCAAATAAAAAGGGTGTGCAAGAATTATTATGATTTGTTATTGTCATGGAAGGGATACTCACTTGACAAGAGTGTGATGAAAAAACAAAGGAAAACATCAAACCCCCCATGGAACTTTATATTACAGTGTGAGTACAAAAGGAACAATATGATGTGCAAGATCCTAATAATACATGTTCAATATAGATTCACTTTATTTTATTGCATTTACGTAAGAGAAATTCTTATAATGGAAGCTCACAATGTCCAAAAAAGGAGCACATGCTAAAAATAAAATTATTTGATAGAAAAAGAGGAATGATAGCACCATGATTTAGTACATGAAAAAAATTGCACTTTCAAAAAAATGACACCCAAAAAGGAGTCCATATTCAGAAGATATGGCCCATTAAAGTCTCCAAAATGAGAATGGACAACAAAAACACTGAGAAAACTGATTTCTAGAAATACTAGAAGCCAAAATAGAAAAACACATGTACCACTATGAAGAGCACAAAATTCTACCTTGTTTTAAAAAATCACTGAAAAAGGCCATCGTATGACCGAGATATGGCCTCTGAAAGATGGAGTGCAAAATTGAAAAGCCCAATGGAAAGGGGCTAGGTTTAGCAAAAAAAGGACCTCCACCAAATTTAGCAAAAATTCCCCCAAAAGTAGAGGTCCACCAAATTTAGATCCTTTTCTAAAAAATATATATATATTTTTAACCCCTAGTGGAACTTGCAAAATCCATGACCATTTTGTCAAATTTTTGAGTCTCCTAAGTGCTAGGGTTTTTCTTTCATGCATTAGGGTTCTATCTTAAGGTTTAAAGATCCCTCAAGCCTTTATCGTTTCCCAAAACTCTCCCTAAACCCTTGGTGTGCAATTTTGTTCTAAAATCATATTGACTCCCTGTGACCAGTTCCCAGTCAGCTAAGTTATAACTTATGCCTAGGTGGTCATGTGTTCACTAGCCCCTTTACCTTGTCTTTTCGATCGTTGTGGCCCCTTAAAGTATTTTGTCATTTCCCTAAGTTGTGGGCCTAAGTATTTCTCATCCCCTTTGTCTTATGTCCTAAGGTCGCCCCCTTTTAAGTCATAATTTATATGAATGTGTGTATTAAACCTTTAAGTGTGCATGTGGGCCCATGATCTAATGGAAAATGATAAAGTGAAATCGTGAGTGCATCTCAACCATTCCCTGCTAACCTCGTAGGAATTAAATTATTTTTTCTGAAAATTAGTGGGGTATGTGGGCTTCTTCCATGTGGCATGTATGTGGCGTGGGTCTTGCGGTCTTGAAGCTTGGTGATGGTGGTGGGTCCCTAGATCAACGCTTCCTGTTTGGTGATGTGGTTTCTTCTTGACCACTCCCCGCACTCCCTGCTCGATATTAATATTCATTAAAATATTTCACCAGGGTGAGCAAGTTGTTGACACATGTCTCTGGTGGGACCTAGGTGAAGGGCAGATGATGCAGTTGATGCTGATGGTGATCGAGCGGCCCAAATTTAAAGTTGTCTTAATCTGATGGTCGGGTTTTAAAGTTATGGGTGGTGAGCGATAGACATTGGATCTTGGCGCGAGTAAACAAATTGGTGGCCATGATTCAAAGCGTGATTTCCTAACGGTTAGTTGCTCCTGTTTGCTAGTAAGGATTGTGTAGTAATGGTGCATTTGTTTCTCAACTACTAGATCGACTCCAAATGGCTTCAAAATGCATTTTTGTGCTTCTTCCAAGGCCGAAGTGATTGTTGAGCATCTCCATTTATTTCTTGAAATGTTACAGTGGCTATACTCTTTGTCAGGGTATGTTCTTGTTTTGATCACAATTTTTTTGGGGTACCATGCCTATTTTTAGAACACCATCAATGTTGGAGTGTGCTCGAGGCGTTAGGGGCATTCATGTTTGGTTGTTGCATCATTTTGGGGGTAAATCTTTGGTGGACTGCAGTTTGATCTGGGTTCTTGGGTCTGAAACCCTAGTTTGGTTAGGGTTAGTAATTTTAAATTTAAATATAAGTTATGCCTACACTATAAAGGTAAATTGTGTACATTTTTTTGGGCTTTCATTCTCTTTGAATTTTTGTAAGTCTTTGGTTTTAGTCTGTATAGTGTTTTTGTCTTACACCTAGGAAATAAATATTGTAATGTTTTCTCTGTAATAACAATAGATGACCCAAATTTTCATTGCATTCTACTCTCAAATATTGTATTAGCTCTATCATTCTCTCTGGTTTTGTACTCACTATCTTTGAATCAATATAATCAAGGATTTTTTTTGGTTCTCAATCACATTTTTTGATCTTGAATGTTTAATTTTTTAGTTTTTGTTTAAGGAGCAGAGTAATTTCTTTCAAGTCATATGTTAAGGTAGTGATGATGCAATAGGGATTGCAAAGAATTTTGATGGTTCTATTCTTTTTTTTGTTTCTTGTTGTAAGGCAACAAGTTTATAAGAACCTAGGGTGGGTCTATTGTAGGAGTGTTACTTAATTTTCGGACTTCGTGTGGATAAGGTACTGGTCAGTCTATGCTCATAAGATTAAGCCTGAGGTGGATCCAATTTCAATTCAAAAGAGAACCTTTTAATTTCTTGTATTTTCTTTTATGTTTATCTCCATACTACCATAAGATATTGAAGACAAGGGATAGTTGTGTAGATGATCTAGCCCATTGAAGGCTTCCCACCATTGTAGTATGATGATCTATCTTAATGTATAGGGATATCCACCTTGGTCCTACAAAGCCTAAAGTGCAAAGGGGAGGATTTCCAATCACTCATATCCTGTTAGTTGGCCACTGACCTAGGGTCTCTGAGTATAAGGAGTAGCTACCCTTTAGGATATGTTAGACCCTCAACTGGAAACAACAACAACCCCACTCATACCTATGTATTGGTCACCCATGTGACTAGGGGGATACAAAAGAGGTTGTTGTGTACCTTTAGATAGAAAGGTTATTAGAGAGGGACCTTACATGACCTTGTACCTATATATAGAATGGTTATAAGTGCCATAGTTTTCAAGAAAGATATTGTCAAAATTTTCCACTTTTTCAAACTTAGGTCTCTTAAGAGATCATTGATACAATGTAGTTTGGAATGATCCAACATGCTAGGGTGTGAAATAGGACCTTTCTTAGCATAAACATACCCTCTCAGACATGTTTAAATTATCATTTTTTTCACACTATGAATAGAATGAAAATTACACAACCTTTCAACTTTACACTATATACATCTAACACTTTTTCCAATGTGCAAAAACTTGTCACCATAGCCAAATGGATTGGGGATATGAAAAAGTGAGAGAGGTTATTATAGAGGGACCCTACATGACCTTATACCTCTAGACATAATGGTTTCAAGTGCCATGGTTTCTAAGGAAGAGCTCGTCAAGGTTTGTCACTTTTTCACATTTAGGGATCTTCAGATATCGTCGGTATAAGTTTTGACTAAATATGTAAGAAAATAATAGGTTGTTCCTAAAATAGTAAGTGTTATCATCATAGATCTCATCATCCCATGTATTTTTATCTAAACCCTCAAAAAATTACAAATCAAAAGAAAAAACCTCATTAACGTTTAAAATTTAACTCTATAACAAATCTATTCAGTTTAATCACTTGGGAATTTGTATAGAAAATGTGGTGGGTCATGATTACTCAAGGATAATTACAAAAATGGGTCATGATTACTCATATTTTCTTAAGGGGCGGAAAAAAGGGGTTTGTCATTACATAAGAAGGAGAATAGTGTCATGCCCAAACACTAGGTGTTGCTACTAGTAATAGGCAAACAAATGTAAGGAGTTGTAGGTTAGATAGTAAGTGATAGGCTCTATGTTGAAACATGAAAAACAAAGGGTATCAAAAGGAATGGAGAGGGAATGCATGCTTTCCCCCAAATGTGAAAAGGATATATGCAATTATATCATAAGAGATGAATGCGAAGGATAAAAAAAGGGCAACCAAGGGAATTTATGTATGGGCATGTGTGAATGGAACAAGCACAATCCTACATTGTGCATGTGCAATTTTAATGTAAATGGAACATTGTCATGAGAAACACCTATGTGGGTACATAAGGCTACAATATAGGTGCATGCTATATTGGTATATGTCAAGCAATAGGTCCCTAGTGGTGATGTAGGTCTAAAATGGGTGTCGCTCTAAAATCATGATAAGGAAATTGATGCATGTGCACATGGAATTGGAGGAAGGAATAATACCCCTGTTGTAAGGATATGGAAAGGAAAGATTTGGATACAATAATATATTTCAACAAAGAGAGGATAAAAACAAAGCCTTGTCTATTCTAGTTTACACTTATTCCTAAGGGTTAGTCTTGACCTTCAATTTACCCATGTATGGCCCTCAATTGGGTCTTTAATCATATAGATGGCCCCTTAATTATTAAAAATTAAATTCAAATCTCAAGTGAACTTTACATCTCTTTGTGACCTTCTACAAGCCCTAGCCATGAAAGCCTTTTTTTGACATTTGGTTTTGCATTAACTTGGGTTGGTAAAAATTATGCACTCTAAAACTAGTTTAAGAAGGATGGAAATGGTTGTGAAACTCATTAAAATCCTTGTTAAGATGAATAACCTATTATAGGAATGAGTAGCTGAAAAATAAATCCTCTTATGTAGATTGGCCTTCGAGAAAATCAAATTGCCCTCTAGAAATAAAAATTGGCAATATCTAATCCCATGGTCTTAGCTTGCAACTAGTAGGACCAATTGTCAAAAATAATTCTAGATTGGCCTTGTCCTATTATTTCTATAGGTTTTATGGATGGATGAGGCTTGAGATATATTCAAACCCTCCAAGAGAGTGTAGTAGAACCACAAATTTCTACAAGGATGGAAATTTTTTACATTCTTCTTTCAAATTATAAAGTGATAGAAAGAGTTTCCTAAAAAGTTGAGTCATAAATTATAGATTTATCCAATTTGTTAATGATATATTTTCCCATGGTTAATATTCTTATGGTGCTTGAACTATAATTTCTAGCAAAACTGACAATGTTTCTTGTGTTTAAACTACTTCATGTAAATCTAAGAGGCCATGCTCAATGTGTAATGTCTAAAGGAAATGTATGTCAGTATATGATCAATGCAAGTATTCGATGTTCAAAGACTAACATCATAGTAAGGTAAATTTAATAAGCATGAACATGAAAACAAAATCAAAGTATTATATAAGCATGTATGATAAGAAGTGATAAAGAAACATAAGAAAGTGAAGGAAAATATAAAGAATATGTATAAAGAGAACATACCTTAAAATCCAAGATTCGATTTGAGAAACTACCCAATTATGTGTAGATTGTTTTTCTTCTTGCATCAAACTCCTCAAGAATTAGAGATTTTCACAAAGTTGCTTCATTTTCAATGTTCAATTCTATATAAATATAATAGAATTAGTAGAAACTATAGAAATAACCAATATATAATATGAAATTAAAACAAAAAATATCATAATTAATATTACAACACTACAAACGTGAAATATGAGGTCATATAATCAAATTTTATGTAAAAAATTTGGTATTTCCTCCTTACTACATTTGAAAACAAAAAAAAAGGTGGCGCAAAGGTGGTGGAGTGTGTAAAAATGCATGTGCTTTCCCCAACAACATGATTTTTTTTCTTGGATAACATGCAGCAGTAGGAGAATAATAGAGCGTGTGGGCCTAGATCATAGGTGTCCTGCATTTTTACCATTTTTAGAACTTTCCAAATTGTGATCACGTTAAAATGTGAGCTTGCTTTGGGTTTATCAAAATGTAGCAATTTTCAAATTTTTAAAAGAAAGCTTGCATTTTATATTTGATGAATTTTTTAAGGTTTTGTGAGTGTCATCATATGTGTAGGGGGTTGGATTGAGGTATATAGTTGTTTCATCCTACCCTCATTTTGATTCTATAAGAAAATATTATCATCGGGTTAAGACTCGATTATCATACTGGTGTAGCTCACCCTCTCGTAGGTGTGTCATGGTAGTTTAATTCCACTATTGGTAAGTCTTCAACTTGTGATACCTTTCTTGGAGAAATGATGACATCTTGTAAGTGCTATCTATGTCTTGTGTTGTGTGTTATATGAAATTTCATCGCAATTCCCTTGTTATGTCATATGTTTCATTGTACATGACATGACCCTTTGTGTATGTGTTTCCATTCAATGCAACATGTTAGTAATGTACCTTTCATTTTAAGTGTTTTTCTTAAATACAAATTATTTTCTTGGATAATTTCTTCAGTGTGTGGCTTGGGGAATTATAAGAAGAGGCAATCTCATCTAGAAATAACTCTAAAGAAGAGTATGCAAGTGTAGTAGAAAATTCTTTATTTGTAGTTGTGTGAAGGTCTACAAGGTAATGGAGATAATTGTATTGGTATAGTTTATCAAATTATTTCTTTTTTCTCTTACATGTACTAATAATGAACCAAGTTTTTGGAAGAGGTTCATACTTCCAAAGAGAAAAATTATTGAAATAATTCCATGAATGAGGAGATTGTGGAGTTGAAGTAATGTAAGATGATATTTGGTTGATTTTCTTAGGATATGAAACCAATTAACTACATTTGGGTGTTCAAGAATATTTTGAGTCTGGGTGGGTGTACATAGAAGGGGGGCCAAAAAATGGCCACCCCACTTTTTGGCCACATATACCCTAAACCCTATACCCTATACCCTCAACCCTCAACCCTCAACCCTATACCTTAAAACCTAAACCCTACACCCTCAACCCTCATTCCTATACCCTATATCCTCAACCTTATACCCTAAACCCTGAACATTGTCCCTCAACCCTATACTTAAATCCCAAACCCTACACTCTCAACCCTTAGTCCTATGCCTTATACCCTCAACCCATACCCTAAACCATGTATCCAATATCATAAACCCTAAACCCTATACCCTACACACTTAATCTTATACACTCAATAGGCCGAACATTATCCCTTAACCGTAAACCACCAATCCAAAACCCTATACTTAAGCCCTAATCCCTCAACCCTCAACCCTATACCTTAAACCCTACACCCTCAACTCTCATACCTATACCCTATACCCTCAACCTTATACCATAAACCTTAAACATTGTCCCTCAACCCTATAATTAAAACCTAAACCATACACTCTCAACCCTTAACCCTATTCCTTGTTCCTTCAACCCATACACTAAACCCTATACCTAATATCCTAAAACCTAATCCCTATACCATATACACTTAACCTTAGACACTCAACAGGTTAAAAATTATCCCTCAACTGTAAACCCTCAACCCTCAACCCTATACTTAAGACCTAATCCCTCAACCCTCAACCATATACCCTAAACCCTACTCCCTCAAGCCTCATCCCTATACCCTATACCCTATACCCTATACCATATACCCTATACCCTATACCCTATACCCTCAACCTTATACCTTAAACCTTAAACATTGTCCCTCAACCCTAAACAATCAAACCTATAATTAAACCCTAACCCCTACACTCTCAACCCTTAACCCTATGCCTTATACCCTCAACCCATACCCTAAACCCTAGACCCAATATCTTAAACCCTAATGTCTATAACCTATACAATTAAAATTATACCCTCAACCTTGAACATTATCCCTCAACCGTAAACCCTCAATCCTTAACCCCATGCTTAAACCCTAAACCCTACATTCAACCTTGTACCCTAAACCCTAAACCCTCAACCCTATACCGAATATCCTAAACCCTAATCCCTATACCCTATACGCTCAACCCTATACCCTCAACCCTAAACACTATCCCTCAACCCTCAACCATACACCCTCAACCCTCATCCCTATACCCTAAATCCTTAGCCTAATACCCTAAACCCTATAATCTAGAGCTTCAAGTTGACCATTCTTGTGTATAAATTTGACACACTTTTTAAAGCCAATTTCGTACCTCTCCTGATGGTGAATACTTTCTCTATGTAAATGGATGCCACAATAAATTTGTTAAATTAGAGGAATTTGAATCTATCATCTCCTCCCTTATTGATCCCATATATTTTATTAGGATTCTATTCTAGTGGTCAATTCTATTAAGTGGTCAATTCTATTACTCCTTATATGAAGGGGAAATCTTCTCATCTACTTCCTCTATAATGTGAGAGGTTAAACCTAAAATAATTCTCTAAGGACATGAATTATGTTGTCCTCCACCACATGCATTATAACATTTGAATATACTAGGGGAGGTTAGAGTAAAAAACCATTTCTAGATATATTTGCAATAGATTTTACTCCCTCAGTTATCCCTTTTTTATAACTCTATTTTCTCATAACATCATGATTACACAATACAACACTTTATTCCACATATTTATTAAGTCTCTTTGTTATAAAGCTTCAACATATTTTGAATTGTATACATTGTCTTCTAATACCAGGATTTTCGTCCTATAAAGACCCCATATACTTTTCCTAGATATGCTTCTATAGGTATGAAAAATCTTCTACCTTTTCATCTACTATGCATATATTACCAAACATATGTACTATGACCATGTTATTAAAATATGTAGATGTATAATTCTTATATTAATTCCTTCCTTTTCGTGCAAGTGCATACATAATATGGAAATAAAGTTTTCTCCCAAAACCAATTCACCTATGACCTTTAGGAAATGATGTGTTCATCCTTTATAGGTAAAATAAGAATAAAAGATAAAATACGTGGAAAATATTATGGAATTCACACAATTTACCCTTCTAATCGAACTCCTTTTAGATTCATGTAATATATTTACACCATAGGAAGCAATTCTTCAACCACTCATCAACATGGTCACCACCTCTCAAAGAGTATTAAATTTCAATCATGCCATCATTTCTTCAAGGTTGAAAAAGTTTTATGGGTTTGAGTCTCCATTAAATTATTCATTCTATTTCAATAATGATACTCCCTTGGAAAAAATTGATAAGCCGAGAAAATCAATATAGCTACAAAAGTTTCCTCATCAAGCTACAAGGGTCTTCAACATATGAATCAAACATTCATCCCTAAAAATGATGCCAATCTGTTGGTTTTATTTCATGCTACCCTTAGCTTTAAGGGATGACACAACACTTGGACCCAAGGATCAATTCAATCCAAGTAAGACATAAAACTATGATTGAACCAATGACAAGAAGAATTCAAATAGACAAGATTTGACAATATTTTACACTTTGAACTCCATAGGACAAAGGAGGGCAATCCTAATTAGGGTATTAAAGAATAATAAGGCTCTTCCACAAGAAAAACTACAAGTATAAAACCAAGTCCAACTAGAAAAATGAATAAGTCTAATTTTATATCACTAACTCAAATTGTAGTAGTTTCATGATATTTTGTAGCTACGAACCCTATACAATTAAATACTCAAAAAATTAACATATTTATAAGTACATACATACATACATACATGCATGCATACACACACACATACATACATGCATGCATACATACAAACATATATACATGCATACATACAAATATAAATTCATACAAACATACATTCATACATGTACAAACAAACATAGAAGAAAAAGTTAAAACAAGGCATATTATGAGGGTGTCATAACACACTCACATTATGTCACAGGTTTGACATAACACAAGCACCTTATGTCAAAGCTATGACATAATGTGAGTGTGTTATAATGTGTTCCCGCTTTCACTTGTTTTGGGAATTTCCAAGCCTTTGTCTTGCATTTAATTTGGATTTCCAACCCAAAGGTTTGGACTAACTTTCCAATGCTCAAAAATGTGTTTTTTAAGATTCTAGAAAAAATCACATAATCTCGAGCATGCTCCCCATCAGGTTTGCACATTTTTCAAGGTCAAGTTAAAAAACACCTAGGTAATGTTAAACTCTCTCTTATATATCTAACCATGTAATTTTTTCCACATTTTGACTATGTTAAGGCTTTCATTGTTAATTTCTTTTGTTGGTGTATCCATTTTTTTGTTAAAACCAATGCTTGGTAATTTTTAATTTATTTTTTAACTTTTCATTAAAATTTCAAATAAATTGCATTTTTAGAAACTAGACTCCATTCTAAACATATTAAAAAGATGATTTTTGATTAATTTTCAAAAAAAATAGGGAGGAGAACGCTCAAATTTCTATTTTTCAAGATGTGTCCAGTTTGAAAATTAGTAAAAAATTATCAAAAAAATCGGGGATAATCTACATGGTGTTAGCTGATTTCTCACTAAAGATATTTTTATTACTAAAAAAAGTTAGCATTTTAGGGGGACCACAACAGACATTGTTATGTTTTTTCAAAAAAAACTGGACCAATTTGTGTGGCCCCCCTTTTTGAACCCCTTAACCTCTACCAATTTCAAAAATAAAAATAGTTTAGAAAGTAGATTCAAAGCACTACGACTCTTGTTTTTGTTGCATCTTAAAATTTTGAGTGTAACTATCCTCAATTTTTCATCCAAGGTTAGTATTTCTTGATTTTATAAAAAAGTGGCCACTTAGGACCCCTTTCCCCTCCCGCCCCCCTCCCCCCATTCTTTGTTCACTTACCCAAAATTTGAATATAGAGTTTCATTGTAGGAACAAGGATAGGTTGATACATAAGGATGTTGCTCATAGGTGCATAGGTGCTACCATGTTGGAGGAAAAGAGGAGAATGGAATTGAATGTGTTGTAATCTCATTTATTTGAAGATAATGCATACTTGGCCTCTCTTCTTGGTGGAGTTTTCTCCCACAAGGTTTTCTCTATGTAAATCCTATGTTATGTGATGCTTTTGTCTTGATGATTTGTGCCTTATTGCTGCTATCTTTATGGTGATGTTATTTTCTTTTATAAGTTCACATAAGATAGTGTTGATAAGCATGATATGTTGGCCTATTTTTAGCATCATAAAGAAAATGGATTTAATCATGGTAATTCCATATTAAGGCAACTTAATTTTTAGATGTGCATATAAGATTTAGATTTTCATTTTTTGTAGTATAAGCCTTGTATCTCATCCATTGAAGTCATTTTCGGATAGAGATTGAATTTCCCAACAATTTTTATTAGATCATTTTTATTTCTCATCACCCTTAAGTGTCAAAAATTTAAAAATCTATAAAAAAATAAATCTGTTTCGAATATTTTTGGTGTTTTTATTGGTTTTTTGTTTTTTTTTTGTCTTTTCAAACTTTTGGAGTTGTCCATATCTATATACATTCCCTACCTATCTTAAAAATCCACTTAATTCCTTGCACTAAAAAAATTATGTATTGTTTTATCAAAGTTTTAGGGTTTTCCACTCCTTAGCACCATTTCTCTTACATTCTTGAGCACTAAAAATTGAAAGTATATTAAAAATATAAGTCCTTTACACAAGATAGATTTACAAAATTCCTCATCCATACCATCTCTTGGTACTCATTCCCCTTCAATCTCAACTTCTTGGGCTCTGACACCTTGTACTCCAAAAAGAAGTTACTAAGTCTTGAAGGGTCATACTTTTATCCTTTCCCTTAATCAGGTACCCATTTCTACCAACCCTCGAAAGTATGTAACTCCATTGATTTCTCTATATAACATATCAAAGTTAGAATTTTAACATTTCCTTGACTTTGTACCAAGTTAAGCCTCATTTTGACTCCCTAATCTTGACATTCTTACACCTTGATAAGTAGGAGGGATTTTCCACAGCGAGTCAAATTATGATATTGCTATCAGGATTCAACTATGTAGTTTTTCAAGTCAAACTCATTGACCCATGTTTCTTGAGTAGTGGTTCAAAATAACCCATCTCTCATGATAACGAATGGCCCACTTAGCACTCATTGCATCTAGGTGATGCTCATAGAGGTGAAGCACTGGGCCTTCTCGGGAGGTCACCCATCCCAGTACTACTCCAACTCAGGAACACTTAACCACAAAGTTCCCCCAAGGTTAAGCCCACTTAGCTTGCAACCCAATTTGAAAAGCCTTCAACAAGTGTTGTGCCTTATGAACCATTCATTATAGAGCCCCTTTAGCTCATCAATTGATAACTAGGAGGTATTTTCCACAGTGAGTCAAATTATGATATTGCTATCAAGATTCAACTGTGTAGTTTTTTGAGTCAAACTCATTGACCCATGTTTCATGAGTAGTGGCTCACAAGAACCCATGTCTCATTATAATGAATTTTCCACTCATCCATCATAATCATGAGAGATGGGTTCTTGTGAACCACTACTCATGAAACATGGGTCAATGAGTTTGACTCAAAAAACTACACAATTGAATCTTGATAGCAATATCATAATTTGAATCATTGTGCAAAACACCTCCTACTTATCAATTGATGAGCAAAAGGGGCTCTATAATGAATGGTTCATAAGGCACAACACTTGCTAAAGGTTTTGAAAATGGGTTTGCAAGCTAAGAGGGCTTAACCTTGGGGGAAACTCTGTGGTTAAGCATGCTTGAGCTAGAGTAGTACTAGGATGGGTGACTTCCCAGGAAGGCCCGATGCTTCACCTCTGTGAGCATAACCTAGATGTAATGAGTGCTAAGTAGACCATTCATTATCATGAGATATGGATTATTGTGAACCACTACTCATGAAACATGGGTCAATGAGTTTGACTCAAAAAACTACACAGTTGAACCCTGATAGCAATATCATAATTCTTACACCTTGTTCATATTGGAGTTCCCCTCTTATCCTTCCCCTATCTCTTATTTCCTTTAGCATGACTTATCAATCACCTCAATTCTCTAATTCCCTAGTTCTTTGATCCTTGACATGTGGTACATGTTACCCTCGACCCCCAATAGTTTAAAACTCCTATTTTCCACTGTGACTCCCACTTACCCTCATAGATGACTTAACACCATTAATACATCTTAGTCATCCATTTTGGGTAAGAATGAATCTATGCCATAAATTTTGTGATGTTATAGTGCTATGGGTTAGGTTTTATCCCTACTGTTATTAAGATCAAATTTTGGGATCATGTTGGATAATTCTAGATGGTTCTAAAAATGAGCTTGAAAGTGATGGTAATGAGAAGACAATTGTTGCATATGAGAAAATATTGAGCATGGGAATACATTAGACTCCAATTTTTACAAAAAGAAAAAAAAAAAACTAACTCTCATCCTTTATGCCATGTTGAAGAGTTTCACTTGCATTTGAAGAAAGGAAGGTATCAAATAGAATTGAATGCCATCAACTTTATGGTTCCTTCAAGAAAGGAACCCACCCCTTTGTTTTCTTAAATATTTTCTTAGATATTCTCTCTTATATTTTGTATATATAGGATAGACTATAGAGATATATAAACATACAAAAAAATTATTTGTAATAGATTTGGTTGTTCTTTGAAGAGGAAAATGTATGCTTTGGGTGATCCCACAATACCGGTTTACAATTTTTGGCCAAACTGGACACTGAATTAATTTTTCCTAACTAAATCTTCACTTTCGAGCACCTATAGTGGCTAAACCATGAGGAATTTGAAGATGGTGCAAAATAGTGATTTGTGAGATTTTGTTTGTAGATTCTAAAATATATTTTTAAAATTTTTTGGAATCAGATTGCACTTATTTTTCCATCTCCTTCAAAAACTAGTTTTTTTCAATAAACACCATTTTTAAGGAGTGATGCTCACCATATACAACATAAAAAAATTTCCATGAAGGATAAAATTCTATTTTTTTCGAATTTAGATTTGTAACTAAGATATCTATCACTTTCATTTGGTTTCATAGTTTTTTATTGAATACTTTTTCCTCAATCAAGTTTCAAAGTCAAACTAATTATAATTCAGACATAGGTGGATTGTCTACAACATAATTTTTTTTGTATGTATCAAAATTCATTTTTTTGTTGGATCAAGGATTTTAATATCTAGTGCACTGATATTTTTCAATTTTTTTTTGATAATTTGTTATTTTTCCACATGTGCAGAACATAAAGCTTGATTTTTGGTGAAAACCCTATGTTTAATCAAACTAAAAGAAAAAATACATAATAAAACCAAAAAATATTAAAACTATATCCATTGGATATCTCATTCTGAGGAATACCATCATCCAATTGGGTCTGTGTAGTCTCCTCCATTTTCATCCTCAACTCAAGCTTCAAAGGGAAAAATTCTAGAGAAATTTGGTACCAGAGGGGGAGAAGGGGGGAAAAGGGGGGTTCAAATGAACCTAGGTTTGAGCGAACCCCTCTTGGAGGTGCACTCGAATCCCCCTTTCCATGAAGTTTTCCTTTATTTTTCATTCTAAGTAATGTGGAATATGGTGGGACCCAACATTAAATAGGTTCACTTGAAGGGGGGTTTGAGCGAACCCCCTTTGGGTTAGCTCGAACCAAAAGTTCATTCAAACCCTCAAAAATAAAAAATTTCTACATGGGGGCATTTTTTGCAATTTTCCTTCCTCATTGGAATTATAAACCAGTTTTGTGGGTTTACCCCTCTCAGCCCTTTTAGACAATAAAGTATAGACTTGAAGATGTGGAAAAATGATTGAAGAAAAATAACATAAGATAATGAAAATAATCAAATGTATACCTCAAACAATCTATGTCCTCCTATATTAAGTTGAAATAGAATGCACCCTAGTTCTATTTGATTTTCTCTAGATTATGATAATATGTGGATTGTTGAATAAACCAGTCTAAGCTTGCTATGATCACAAAAATGGGATAGAAAAATAGTAATATAAGGTTAAAAATAGCATACTTTCATCATTATGATGAAGGATGAGGGCCTTTAGTTATAGAATTTTCAAGAGAAAAAATCTAGGGCTAGAATAAAGTGATGATAGATGACTTTTCTTAAATGAGGATTAAGGTTTGGATTAAAGATTTAGTCATCTGACAAGTGTCACATTAGAGATAAGGTGAATGGATTAGGGAAATATCTTTATGTGAATGGTTAGGATTAGTAGGTGTGATATGAAATAAGTAGATGAGATGAAAATTTAGTTTGACTTTTAGAAAGGTGTCTAAGTTCAATGAATCTATATAAGCTGTTAGTTAGACATGTGAAGGGGACACTTGTCACATGATGACAATTTTAGAATGTGATCCATGTGAACAATTTTAAGGGCTAGGATCAAATGGACAAGGATAAAGGTGAATGTGAAATTAATTAAAGAAACATAATAAATATTTATTTAATTAATGGGATTAAGTGAAGGGTGAAATAATTAAATAAATTTAATAACTATTTATTTAATTGAATGTTAGGATAAAGTTGGAGGAAAGGATGAAATGAATTAAAAAAATAATAAATGTTTATTTGATTAATGGCTTGGGATAGAGTAAAATTAGGTTTGGTTGGGTAAGGTCAAATTTTAGATGTCTACAATACTCTTGTCTCTCTTATTGGTTAAAAATCATGTCTATTAATGGTTTTTAGTTGTGTTATTATAGATACTACCCTCTTTTGATCTATTTCAAGTATATTGTAGGCATTTCATCACTTTACAATCACACATCCCTTCCTTGGACCTTTTTTATAACATTTAAAATAAGATTTGTGCAAGTGATTATATATGTTCCTAATATTGTTTTGTACTTGTTGGAGCAAGATGAGTGATTTCTAGACTATTGGTGTATCACCTCCTTTTTCTTTAATATCATTAATTCCCTTTGAATATCCCAATCAATCATAATTTAGTATTAGGTAAGTGTTTTATCATTGTAAATATGATTAAAATTGGAAACCAACCCTTTGTTGGAAATATGCCTCAATCTCGTTGGCTTGTACCAATTTGGTCCGGGGGACTTCATATGTTCAACCTTTTCCTTGTTGCCGAGACTCTCTCCGATCGGCGGGACTCCTGGTGGTGTTCCGGCAACGGCCCGATGGGTTTGGCTTAGCGGCATTTCTTATCAGTTAGTGATCGCTATCGGCGGGAGTCTTTGTGTTGTTCCACTGATGGGCCGATGCGGCGAGGCGATCTCATATCGGCGAGTGACATTTCATGTCCCACAGATATGTTGATATACATTGAGCGATTGAAGTTGGACCAAGCGGTGAAGAACCTGATCAACGTTTGTGGAGGCTTTGATCCGATGGTGTCTGTTGTGTTTCGCACCATCCTGATGCAAGTACCACTGAGAATTTTTTGGTTGAGTGGAATTGCTTGTACATTCGACAGGTGGTGGTGAGTTAAATGGTGTGTGCAGCGGAAGGATGGTGGGTCTCGAGTATTTATGTTGTGTTGGAGGGCCATGGACACTTGTTAATGTCTTGGGAGTTCCTTGGGGAATATAGAGGATGTCGCTTGAGATTCCCTGAAGGAGCTCTAGTAGCTTACACGTGGCTCGGTGGGACATGAGGGTGCTCTAAGCAAAGAGCGGAAGCAGTGGACATGTGGCAGCTTCGAAAGCCAGTTATGGGCGGGCTTAAGGAAATCTTGGAGATTCCCTCTTGGGTGCCCCATAACTTCCTTAAGCGATGGTCACGTGGCTTGTGGGACCCAATAAAGCTGGTGGTCTGTGTTTTAATGATAGCGGTTGATTGCTGCCTTGAAATGGTTAGCGATGGAGCTCAGGGTGACTGATCTACAAGTGGTGGACGAATGGAAGTGCGACATGTGGCGAAATCTCATTGGTTGATTTTGCATTGTTGTTGCAAATCAATGGCTAGTGATTGAAAGCTTGTGTGTGCATCTCGAGGGTTTGATCTGAGTGTGAATTGATTGCAGGGTGGCCTGGTGTTAGATACTAGGGTGGTGCATGCAACTCGAGATGGTGAAGCTTGTCAATGGGGTATTATGAGATCCTCATGGCCGTTTGGTGGGTATGCGATTTTGACCGGAAGCTGAGAGGTCAGCCTGAGGCCGATGGAATATAGATTGATGTTGAGCTAGAAGGCGAGACCGGATGCTGATCGATAGTAAGAAAAATATGAGAAGTTGAAGCTGAAAGCAAAGCAAGCCGATAGAGATCAGATTAAAAGATTGAATGATCGAAAAATCGATAGATCCATGATCGGTGAGCTTGGTCAGAGATCGAAAAGTGTGTTTTTGAGCGGTATGCGTAGAGCATTATAACCATGAACACTAAGACACTCAGAATCTAGGAAAATGTGAACCTAAGGTGGCCGGTAGGCTATGCCGACTGAAAGGTTGGTTGTGCAAATGGGCTGAAGAGCTGAAGGGAACCTTCACTGTATGTCTTGTAGAAACATTGTAACAGTGCAAGGTTACAGATCTATGATGTTTCCTATATTTCTCTAGATGAAAAAGATGTAACTCATGTAATGGATATGAGCCTGATATTGTATTGTAACCATTTAGTTGTTGAATAATACAATGGCTCTATCTTTTGGAGTGTGGGGTTTTTTACCCGAAAGGGTTTTCCCCACGTAAATATGTGTGTTCATTTATTTGTTTGTTCGTGATGTTGAATCTGGTTTAAGTTTGCATGTGTTTATCTCTGAAGGATCAATGGGGGAGAACTAATGTGCCTGTTTCCGCTTTATGGCATAGTTTTTAGTGCTTCTGGAGTGATTTAGAAATGAAATTTATTGAGGCACTACTAGTTTTAGACTTTAAATCTGAAACGTTCTCATATGGTAACCCCAACAAGTGGTATCAAAGTTGGTTAAGGGAGTCAAGGTTTGTTCATGATACCCACAAGTGGTATCAGAGCCTTCTTCTGGATGCTAGTTCTAGGCATTTATCCTACGAGGATTTTTGAGCCTGGAAAGCTTGAGGAATTCTGGAGGAATCGGTTGATGCTTGATCTTTTTGATGAGTAAGAGTTCCTTCTCTTTTGATTCAACATGCAACATGAAAGACATAGGAGGTTTTGTAGTTGAGCATAATGTGGCAATGTGGTTTGAGGCTCCTGTTTGGCTACAAATGATCCTGATGCAAGGGGTGTGAGTTTATGCTTATGGTTGTGTTGCAGTAGAGTGTGGTGCATATTGGGTGTCTGTGTGAGAGGTGCCTTGGTGGTATGGAGTTGCTTGGGCTATTTCTTAGCCATGGAGTATTGTGCTTGTGTTGGGTGTTCCGACTTAGCACTGAAGACGGTTTCTTTGTTGCCCTAATTGAATGAAGGCTATGAAGTTGATCTAAAACTTTTGAATATCCTGGATCTCTCGTATTCTTGTGCATGGTTGTGGTTTTAGATTTGGTTTGGAATGGGCCTACTGTTCCTATTTACCTGTACCTTGTACTTGCATATTTTAGATTCATGTCTTTGGTTCTCAAGGGTTTTTTGTAGATTTTCCTAAAAATTCTATGATGCATATTCATGTGTGTTCATTGTTCTAGTTAACTGTGATGGTTGTGTGTAGACTCCCGATTTGTCCAGATGTGCAGTGGTTATGGATGTGCATGTGTGTTTTGGGGGGACATGGTGGTTTTCCAGGTTTTGCATGGTCAAGTAAAAATTGTGGTTTGTGGAGCTACTGTTAAACTATTTTCTAGACCCTAGATTTTGGGGTGTGACTGGATGAGATAGTTGCAGTTTGACATGTTTGAGGAGGTGTGATGTCTTATGTGCATGGGAGTGTTGGTATGTGTTTTTCATTCAGCATTCTTGTGGTGTTTGCTTACTGGTTTCCTAGACTATGGTGCTTGGGTTGTGGATGTGATTGGCGAATTAGATCTGAGCTTGATTTGGTGTTTGAGTCATGTTGTCTACATGGGTTTTCTCTTTGAGATCTCAGTTGTGCATTTTCCAGTGCGATGATAGATTTGCAAGGTTTTTCACTGGTTGCACCTATGAGTTATGCAATGTTGTGGGTTGTCTTTACCTACATGTTTGTTGTGAGTCAAATCGGAAGTGGATTGTTAATATCCATGAGGTTGCTTCAGTGGTGGTGCAGATCTATTAGCTGGCCTTGTTTGTGGCCACTTGTGCATTGGTGTAGTTGTTTTGAGATGCGAGGAGGAATGGTGTTTGGGTACCTGGATAGTCGGTTATGGGGACCTATAGCATGTGTATCACGATGTCATGGAAAGCTTGATACAATTATTAGTGTAAGATTTTGACAGTGATAATGCGTTTTGCGTGGTTCAGAGACCTTGGTACTGCTCGACGTTGTTGTCAGATGGACATGTTTTCATTTATACCTGGAGGTTTTCAGATCAACAGATGGTTGGTCATGGTGCTTGGAAAGCTCGATGCCACATTTAGTGGGAGATTTAGCAGTAATTGTGTATTCATCACTTGGTGGTGAATGATCTTCTTTGGTGTTGCAGATGTTTCTGGTAGAGCTCTTAGACCCTATTGTTGCAGAAGAGCTCTTTCACATTTGCATGGGTACTATTTGATAATGTGTAGCATCTTGGAGCCATGGAGGACTCTTGCAATTCTTTGGTTGAGGTGTTTGTGGTGCTTGATAGGTGATGTTGGTTTAGAGTTTTTTTGCTTTATGTCATGGTATACTCTTGTTTGCACATTAGAGTTTAGGCATGATGCATTGATCTTGAGACCTTGGTATGTTCTCCTGGAGCATGGGATCTCCTAAGGGGGATGGTAAGATCATGATG
The DNA here is from genome assembly GCA_007115665.2 of Sequoiadendron giganteum. Classification (NCBI taxonomy): domain Eukaryota; kingdom Viridiplantae; phylum Streptophyta; class Pinopsida; order Cupressales; family Cupressaceae; genus Sequoiadendron; species Sequoiadendron giganteum. The sequence goes on from CM021109.1 coordinate 106,631,542, forward strand.
TCATGATAAGTTCTTGATTCCTAGGTTTGGAGCTTTGATAGTGGTCTAGTGTTTCTCTGTGTTTTGAGTGCATTGGTCATGTGCTTGAGAAATTCATGTTCATTGTAGTAATGCAGATTGGAGTTTAGCATGAGATGATCAATTTTTGGTGCTCATGGATACATGAAGAAATAGGTGAGGCTGTTGTTACTTTTTATAGTTGAAATTCTGAGTAGCCTGCACCTTGGTTGAACACGAGATCAACAAAGACCGATATGGAGATTATTCTTGGATAAGTCATGGCGGTTGTTATATCTTAGAGGAACACATTTTTCCCTTTGGTCTTCTCGGTAGTGAAGTTCTTCTGAGAGGTATTTTACCATTATATCTTTCAGATGTGTTTTTTATGCTTGCTTTCATGATATGGATCTTGATTTGTTGTTTAAGTTTCTAGAAGATCCATAGTAAAAGGTGGATAACATAGTTTATCTCCTGGTGCTTTTGAGAATTGGTAGGAGATAAGAATATGAGCTGGATTGATCTTCTTTCAAAGGCTTCCCTTTGGGATGTGAAGGAGGTCATACTGGACATAGCTAGCATTTAGAAGTGTGTGTATAAGGGCATGTTTGGTTTGCAGGTTTGCATATCATTATGGATATTCCTTGGTACTACATGGTTATGCTTTTCTATGTGCTGTGATTGATGGACTTGGTATGCCTGGATCACTTGTGATGGTGCCTTTTTTGTTGGGATGCTAATGAAGAGACACGTTGAATGCACTCATTCCAGTTCTTTGCATTCATCTGGACATTGCCCATGTAGTGGGAGCTCTTAGATGTGTTTGGTCTTCTTGTTGGCACATGGTGCTTGTATTCTATAGTTGATGAGTGGATATGTGATGGCATGAGTTTATTGATGTGCATACCTTGGAGGTATGGGTGATTGGATGGATTAGCACGAGTTGTGTGTGCTATTTTCAGTCGCATGGGTTTTGATCAGTTGGGTGGGGGCAGTCAATTTTTTGGTTGTTATTCTAGTTGGTGGTTTATCTAGTTATGGAGAATGACTTCACGTTTGTGTTCACGATCGGGGAACTTTTAATTTGTTGCATTGTTTCTTCTATATGGTCGGTGAGCACAGTGGAGTGGTGGTAGTTTGATCCCTTTGTCGTCTTAAGGATATGATGCTTGTATTCCAGAGACTGGTGCAATATTGCCTTGGCTTGTTCCTATTTCGTATGAAGGATGGTTGAAATTGTTGCTTGTGTTGCTAGAAATCTCATATGTCATTGCAGGTGTCTTGTTTGGAGCATGGAATCATGGTGGAGTGATTCTTTGTGTTCAGGTTCTGGAGGAAGCCACCAAGTCTTCGTCAAGTGGGAGATTGTTGGAAATATTCCTCAATCTTGCTGGCTTGTACCGCTTTGGTCCGGGGGACTTCATGTGTTCAACCTTTTCCTTACCACCGAGACTTTATTTGGTCGGTGGGACTCCTGGTGGTGTTTCGGTGATGGCTCGACGGGTCTGGCTTGGCAAAATTTCTTATCAGTTGGTGATCCCTATCGGCAAGATTCTTTGTGTTGTTCCACCGATGGGCCGATGTGGCGAGGTGATATCTCATACCGGTGGGTGACATTTCATGTCCCACCGATATGCCGATATGCATTGAGCAATTGAAGTTGGACCAAGTGGCGAAGAACTTGATTGATGGTTGTGGAGGCTTTGATCTAATAGTGTCTGTCACGTTCTGCGCCATCTTGATGCAAGTACCGGTAAGAAATTTTTGACCGAGTGGAATTGCTTGTGTGTTTGACACATGGCGGTGAGTTAGGCGGTGTGCGCAACAGAAGCATGGTGGGTCTCGAGCATTTATGTTGTGTTGGAGGGATGTGGACACTTGTCAGCGTCTCGGGAGTTCCTTGGGGAATATAGCAGATGTTGTTTGAGATTCCCCGAAGGAGCTGCAATGACTTACACATGGCTCGATGGGACCCGAGTGTGCTCTAAGCAGAGAGCACAAATGGTGGACACATGGCAACTTAGGGAGCCAATTTTGGGTGGGCTTAAGGGAATCTTGGAGATTCTCTCCTGGGTGCCCTAGAAATTCCTTGAGTGATGATCACTTGGCTTGTGGGACCCGATAAAGCTGGCGGTCGATGTTTTAATGATAGCGGTTGACTACCGCCCCAGAATGGTTAGCGATGGAGCTCAGGGCGACTGATCTGCAAGCATAAAATGAATGGCAGTGTGACACATGGCGAAATCTCATTGGTTGATTTTGCATTATTTTTGCAAATCAATGACTAGTGACCGAAAGCTTGTGCGTGCATCTCAAGGGTTTGATCTGAGTGCGAATTGATTGCAAGGAAGCCCAATGTCAGCTGCTAGGGTAGTGCATGCAACCCGAGATGGTGAAGCTTTTTGGTGGGGTATTGTGAGACCCTGATGGCTATTTGGTGGGTATACGATTTTGACTGGAAGATGAGAAGTCGACCTGAGGCCGATAGAATGTCGATTGATGCTGAGATGGAAGGTGAGACCGGATGTTGATCGATAGTAATCCAAAGCTGAAAGCAGAGCAAGCCGATAGAGATCAGATCGAAAGATTGAATGATCGACAAATCAAAAAATCCATGATCGATGAGCTTGGTCAGAGATCAAAGAGTGTGTATTTGAGCGGTATGCGCAGAGCATTGTAACTGCTAACACTGAGACACTCAGAACCTGGGCACATGTGAACCTGAGGTGGCCACTAGGCTATGCCGACTGAAAGGTTGGATGTGCAAATGGGCTGAAGAGCTGAAGGGAACCTTCACTACATGTCTTGTGAAGACATTGTAACAGTGCAAGGTTGCAAATTTATGTTGTTGCCTGTATTTCTCCAGATGAACAAGATGTAACTCCTGTAATGGCTATGAGCCTGATATTGTATTGTAATTGTTTAGTTGTTGAATAATACAATGGATCTATCTTTTGGAGTGTGGGGTTTCTTTACTCGAAAGGGTTTTCCCCACATAAATATGTGTGTTCATTTGTTTGTATGTTCATGGTGTTGAATCTAGTTTAAGTTTGCCTATTCTTCTCTCAGAAGGATCAATGGGGGAGAACTACTGTTCCTTTTTCCATTTTTTGGCATAGTTGTTAGTGCTTTTGGAGTGATTTAGAAATGAAAATCACTGAGGCAATACTGGTTTTAGACTTTAATCTGAAACGTTTTCTCGTAAGGTAACCCCAACACCCTTTTGGATATTTATTTCAAGAAGTAGCTCCCACAACTAAGAGACAACTCAATTTTTGTATCTAAGACGCGTTTTCAAACTAACAAGGTATAGTCTCAAAGTGATAACAATGCTCTATGGGTATAATATCACTTGTAAAGACTAAGATATAATGGCATGATGAGCTTTGCTAACTCTTGATATAATTTCATCTTTGTTTGAAGTTTTCTCAATTATAATATGTATTTTAAATGTGTTGTCTTATTGCATTTTTTAGTTTCATTATAGTCTTCTATGAATGTTGCAAGTTTAGTTAACTAGAGAGATTACAGGTTTAACTATTGCTAGTGGTGAAGACATTGTTTAAACATTGTTTTAGGGTTTTCTTAAGTGATATTGATTGTCAATGAACATGTGAGATGAATATTCGAGCCCTATTTACAAATCACCAATTTATCTCAAACCATTGTTTAAATGAAAATCTAATGACAAAACTTCCACTTTATGTGTTTTTTTTTTAATTTAAATAAATTAAAAGTATAATCATTTTCACTCTTCTACAACTTTTTTACATTAATATAAGATGTATACTACAAACTTAAAAAATCAACAAATTAATTGAATTCTATCTATTATCCTATTTTTTTATACTTATAAAATAATTTTGACACTCTTAAAATTTAATATAATAATCCTATGAATAAAAAAATACTAAAAACAAACATCCAAAACAATAATTGTATTCTTTATTCCGTCTTTACTAATAAATACTTATAAATTTATTTTTTCTATCAACTAAATTATGATGCTTTATAATTATTACCAATATAAAACATATAATTGATATAACAATATAATAATAAATACTTATAAAAATATTTTTCTATTAACTAAATTCTGATGCTTTATAATTATTGCTAATATAACATATATAATTGATATAACATCAAATCATATATATTTAGTAGAGAGTACACATCAACAATCCAATTCAACAAATGGCACTGAAAGCCTTGACCCACTTAAAATATTTAATTATAAAAATCAAATCACCAAACATCTCCTCCAAAGAAAATGGACTTTGGATTATTCTTGCTTTTAAGCACTCTAAATATTCTTTATTAAATTTCGGAAAAGTAGCTTTAAAAAAGGTCCAAATTCAAATGCAAGACAATATTTTGAAACCAAATTCAAATACGGTCTACGTAATTTGCCACCCCTTTAAAATTTTTGCGTGTAGACGTGTCTTATCTAGTGGTGGCAATCCAAACCTTTCTCCCCACTCAAAATGTTCAAAATATCTTTGGAATTATTTTCATCCAAGTAAATTTATAAAAATATTTAAATATTAAAGGTTGTAATTTAATTAATTGAGTATATTTGATGAATTAGTGGTATAATTTTTAGTTATATCATTCAGTAAAATTCAAAGAAAAATGGGATGAAATCATGAATTTTTAACGATTTTGATAGAATTGATATTTCTCATTCTTTAATTCTTAATGGAACGAATATTATTATAGACCATGTTTTATGTTAAATTGTATAATCATTTGGATTTGATATAAAACCCTCCAAAATAAATAATATTATATCTAGAGAAAAACATTTAACAACAATAATAAACTATAATTTATTTTAATCCTTGAGGAGATATAATTGAAGTGGATTTAATCTTGGGAAAATTCCATGATAAAGTATGCTTAATTCTGAATAGTATTGGTACAGAGGACCTTTGTCATTGAATGAGTGTCAATTAGACCATTCATATTTACGAGAAATGGCTTGTCCCCACTAGATCTCTTATTTCCTTATTTGAAAAGTGTAGCCAAAAGATAACTTTTGATTTACACATATACTTGTAATCTTCTATATAAAAATAGAAAGACCAACTTCTGATTTAACAACAAACAAAGATATAATTTAAGTGGATTTAATCTTGGGAAAAACTCCATTGTAAAGTGTGTTTGGAGTAGTATTGGGGTAGATGGCCTTAAGATAGAATGAGTACTAAATAGACAATTCATGTTTATGAGAGATGGTTTGAACCGCTACTTATGAAATATGGGTGGATGCGTTTAACAACATAATTATAATCAATTTGTCAAAACCATTTTAAATATTAAATTAGTAATAGACAAAGACCCTTGCTTGAACACGACTATTCTTATCTCTTGAATGCTTTCATAGGATAACACTATTCTCCATTTTTGTTGGCGAAATAAAAAATAAAAAATTATCGGTAACTATTTGTTAATTATTCAAGGCAAGCTTGCAATTTGAGGGTCACTTCTACCTGTCATAGTTTTTTTGTGACAGTTTGATTATTTAAATACCTTTCATTTAACGTTTTATAAAAAATATAAATTTTCAAAAAATACTCTCTATCTCTCTCATACTAGTTCTTTTACTTCTAATTCTTTCTTTGTTTTCATTCATACTCCTCACATGCAGAAGCATAAAAACTTCATTTAACATGTACTCAAAAACCCCAACTAAACAGTTCTTCGTAAATAAAATTAGTCATCATAAATAAAAATAATAAATCATTATAAAAGCCAAACAAAATTTTACAGAAATTCAAAAACATACAAATGCTCACCAATAAAATTAGAAGCTCTCTAGTCACCTATAAAACAATAAAAATAAAAAATCATTTATAAAAGTCAAATAAAATTTTGGAGGAATTCAAAAACATAGAGATGCTCACTAATAAAATTGAAAGCTCTCTAATCACAAAAAATTCTTGCTATGTTATTACTCACATCAATATGAATATATATATTAATAAAAAATGTAAAATTAGAAAACAATAATAATTAGTAATAAATCTAAAAATGATAAATCTAGTAATTTTTTACCGTTTAATAATAATTTAAATTGTCATATATATGGTTATATAAAAATATAGCAAGTCAATTTATACCGTCTAATAAATTTTAAAATTGTAATATACGATCTAAAATGCAAAAAACTATCAAATAGACCATCAAATTCCAAATCTGATTCAAGATTCAGATTTTAAAGAAGTACAATCAGATCAGATTTGACTCATGAATAAAATAGATCTTTTATTATAGACCTATACTTTAAAAAAGACAACCTATACTCATATACTCATAATTCACTGTATAAAAACAGAGATTGCCAATTAATGATCCAATTGCTTTTTAAAAAAGAAAATTACCGTTAAAACTTACTGTCAAAACTGTTTGCTGTTAAGTAGAGTGACATGAAAATATTCCAAACTTCGAAAAGATAAAGCAGGAAACCATGATAGGATTTGTATTGTGTCCCCATCAAACAACAGCAAAAGCAAATCTAAATTTACAACTTTGTGAAGAACAAGGTTCCATATAATCTCAGTTGGCTTGGGAGTTGTTCTTCATATAACCTCAGTTGGCTTGAGAGGTCTGGCGAGCCTTCTGTGCAAAGAGGGACACCCTTTTGAGCAGCTCCTCTGTGTTGGCTCCCACTATTTTGTCAACCACATGTTTATCTTCTTCCATTAACAGAAAGGTGGGCATAGCCTTCACATCCAATTTCTCTGCAACGCTCTGCAAAAACCACCAAAAATTGAAAACCCACCACCAAAACACAAAGTTCTAAGAGTATCCACCCTACAACAGGACAGACATATACATACCTTGGCCTCATCCACGTCAACTGACAGAAACAGGATATCTGGGTACTTGAGGGCCAGCTCCTCAAAGAAGCCTGCCATGAACTTGGAGGGTGCACACCAGGCTGCTGTGAAATGGACTACTATCTGTAGCCATCAAAATCCACAAGAAACAGTAAGACCATGACCTATTTGAAACAATAAGTACTACAAAATCTTGACGATAGATCATGAAGTTTGATTCTAAACGTTGATGATAAAAGAATTCACACAATCAAATTGAAAAAATTGTTATAAACACCCTCAAACATAAATAAAAATTCACACAATCAAATTGAAAAATTTGTGATAAACATCCTAGAAGAAAAAGTTTCAGAGACCGGGCATGCTTGGATTTGGGCCTGGGCCATAATGTAGTCCCATGATTTGGCCGAATCGACCACCAACACCCTCGAACCCTTGACTTGCTGATTCTCCATAACTTCAAACAGAGAAGATTAGCTTGTAATTGATCTGCAGAGAGGACTAGATAGAGATTTAGTTCAGGGAAGATGGGATGATTCCTCCAATTGACCACTTACCAGTTTATAGAGAAAAAATATGACCTTGGGTGTTTTTATAGAAGCTTCTGAACCATTCCGTGGGGGCAAACAGTAATCTTTAAAGTTCTTAAATATATAATTCTCCATGCCCCTATGAAAACCATGGATTACAGTGGTAAGTATTTTTCTGGGTCCCACCCTGAGACCACCACCCCTTAATTTTAGCAGTCCTGTGATTGAGATATAATTGGTGTTTTGTGGTGCGCAGCTGTGTGTGAGTTTGAATTGGTGTCGTTCCATGATTGGGTTTTGAAAGAATCTAACCGCTTATTTTCTGCTTTATCCTTGCCTTTTATTTCTTTTCAAGCAATTTAAAATCCACAGTTTATCCTCATTCCCAACCTACATGCGGTCTGCCTGGATTCTGAAACTATGTACTTTTTTCCTTCTTTTGGTAGGCTTGTTTGTAGTGGGAAAATTTGATCCCATTTCAGATTTCCATTTGGATTTGGGTGTATTTTGAGAATGTTTTTATATGATTATATAGTGTGAAGTGTGTTATAGTTTCAAAGATATTTTTATTGGTTGTGATAAGGGTGGGTGATTAAATGTTTTGTCTCAAGAGGTTCATCTATCATTCAAATTATTCATCTATTTATTAGTAGGGAGTTGGGTTGTGTGCATTCATAATATAAGGTATATTTTTATGTTAAGTCTAGTTATTTCTTCAATTTCTATCCATCTTCATTTACTCTCGACTACACATACTTTCATGGATTTGATCTTATCTCAATTTTATCTACACTCATGCTTATATATTCGCCTCATTTAATATCCCACACTTCCACATATCCATTCATCATCCTTAGATCTAACATTACCCTATCCCATGACATGCGGTAGTGAACAACTGTGCACGACATGCATCTAGCCTCAAATGTAAAAATTTAATTTTTAATTGTTGACTCCCACTTTTTTCCATTAGTCATTGCAAGTTGTTTTGTTACATGTTTTGGTATTTAAAGACATTAGTATTGAAACACATCAAGTAATCATCCTATAATTATCAAGCATTATCCACATTACAAGGAGCATTCCTAGGAACATTTGGATTTGGAGCACTAAAAAGAATAGTTCATGCATCAAACTTCACATTTGGATCATTTGTGTACTTGCTTGATGTCCACTAATACTTGTCCAATGACATAAAGTTGATCTTTCAAGGATTTGACTAAGGGGAACATGAATGATTCCTTATACTTTACTCAATAGTCGAGACTGGCAAACCAAGTCACAAAAACACAAAAATAGCACGACTAATCTCATGCCTAGAATTGTGAATTATGAGTCTATCATGGTTCCTGGATGGTGAGCATAGAAAATGCATCTATTTTCTATACATAGAGAACTAAGTTATGCATGACATAAAATATCATTCTTTATCATAATTCTCATAACTAATTGCCCTAATTATTTCTATTTTATTTCTAAAATATTCATACTATAACATTTATTTACCCAAATTTAATTTACCTAGATTAATTGTTGCTCAATTAGCCTAGATTAATCTTAAAAAGGTTACTTTTTCCTATACACTTGTATATATCAAAACATAAACCCATAAATGTACCATATTCCAAATTAAAATATGCTACTCATTGCATTTTTTGGATTTGAGGGGGGGATGGGGAGGAGGACGGGTCCTTTCAAGAGAGGTGCATGGAAAATAAATGCATGGGATTGGGAAAATAATAATGGGCTAGGTAGTACAACCTATAAATACTAGCTTGCATCCCCATTTAAACTAGAGGAAACTTTATACAACTAAGTTATAGAGCCTAATGTGTTAGTTCATTCATAAATGAAAATTTCTACAACTTGACTGTAGTACTTGATGTATTAGTTGATTCTTAGATGAAGATTTTTACATCCATACAACACTTTGTACAACTAAAATGTTGAACCTAATATATTGGTTTAATCTTACCTCTCTTTGCTACTATACATGGAAGCCTCTATTTTTTTGAAAAAATATGAATGTAACTTGTAGTGATCAGTGAACTTTATAAAAAGAATGTGTTATCTTAAGTGATTTTTTGTGTTGTCTTTGTTCATCAATGTTTATAATGTGCCTGAACTCCTCTTTATTTATTATTTCATCATGAGCTATTGAGCACTACTCTATTAATAAAGATAGTATCTAGATCTAGTGTGAGACTTTGGTTTTTCTTTATTTTCTTTCTATGATCCATTTCCCTTTCCGCCCCCATTAGCATAATAAATTTAGACTTAGCATTGGGATGGATAGGGAGTCAACCCTCTACTCTTGGATATTTTCTTGTAAATACCTCTCTCACTATAGACTTGCATTGTTTGCTATAAGAATTTTCATATTCTTGATCTTGCATGGCACATTGGCCCTTGAAAATAGTCTTTAGACTAATTTAACAAACTTTAGCATGCTTGATGGGACTTGAACAAATTTAAAATATTTGTCCCTCCACTATATAGCTCAAACCCACTTATTTCTAAGTCTCGATGGATTCTTGGCTACCAATTGGCTATACTTTCCTAGAATGTATTCAATCTAAAACCTATATTTGAAGACTAGTATTGTTGATGAACATATTTGGGAGTTTACTATGCAAGGATCTTTTATTAGTCAAACTTATAAGGCTACTTTAATAGTGTTACAATGATCAAAGAAAAATCAAGGAAGATCATAGAATATTCTTGGTCATCAAAAATGTTGATCTCATGCTCTTATAATAATGATGTAATGTGCAACAAAGATCTCTTATTATAAGAATTACATCCTCTCCCTAATGAATTAGGGCTTGTACTTTTATACAACACCCTAGTACACAAAATTTGAATTTTTGCATTCACATCAATGGGTAATGGCTAGTAGGAAGAAGTCAGCTTGGGCTAAGCTTAAATTTAAATTTAGAAATTAGATCATTTTTGTTCCCATTCAAGGGAAAATTAAAACTGTAGATGAATTTCAAAAGCTAGGGATGTGTGAGGTTATGTTTGTGTTAATTTTCCAACTTTTATGTAGATACATACCACTTGTACACTAGTCATTATATTATGGACAACCCAGAAAAAGTGAGTCGAGAACAAATAGGAAAAGTGCAAGGTATACACTTTTAACCATTTTAATAGGAAATTTTCTATTTATTCATTTTTTTTAGGACATGAGTTTAAACTTTATAATTCTTTTGTGTTGAACTATTTTAATTCATAATAGTTACCTTTTGGTGGATTTATTAGTAGATCAATGATTATTTATTTTCAAAAATATTTAAAATAGTTTATGCTAGTTTAAACTACATGAAGTTGACCTTGATTTTATATATGATTGATGAATGTTAAAAATATATAGGGGAGAGGACCCGGTAGTTGTGCACCCTAACTTTGCGCTTCTAATTATCCTACGTGGAAATTTCAAATCACTCCCAATTTTTTACAGCAGCTTACTTGGCAAGTCCCCTGCTTATAACTAAGGTTTCAGGGCCACATCATCAAATATGATGCCACATCAGCATGCTTTTTGTCAAGGTGTCCAAAAAGGCCCAAAAAAAAGGTGACACCAATACTTGTGAATTCATAGCATGTTTTATTGAGCGCTGATGTGGAATCAAATGATTGGTTGTTTTTTAGATCAAAAGAATACATTTTGTTTAATTATGGGTAGTCATCATCAACACTAACAATTTTAAAGTCACAACTATTGGTCTAATATTGATAAAAATATTGGGCATTATATAAACTACTATCACAACTATTGAAACATGCTCAGGTACTGGGTCCTCTCCCCTATCTTGTAAGAAAAATAAGAGATAAACTAAGAGATGATAATGATATTATTGTTTGTGAAAGGACAAAATTGGCTTATAAGACTACAAAATTACAATGAAAAATTAAAGTATAGGGAGTGCAAGTGTAACTAGAGAAAATCTAAAGAAAAATAAAAATAAAATGGCATGTACTTAAGAAAATCTATATGAAAAAATCAAATCATTCAATGCATCACATATCTTGCCATATTTATAAGCTTCTAACAAGGTTGTTTCATATTCAAGTTGAAAGAAGAAATAAGGTGAATGAAGGAGTCAATCGTCCAACTATAGAGCATTGTGGAAGTAAAGCCTTTAGCCAAATGTAGTTGAATATTGAGCATATATCAAAACAAAAGATCCATGTATCTCCAATCCTTGTAAGCTACAAAGGTCTAGATAGAGTTATATGAGTCTCTAAAAATAAAAAAAAGAATCAGCCCCTAATCTTAAAGTAAAGAGAATATGAAAATAAATTGATTTTTGTATTAGAGTGATCCCACAATAGTGGTTTACATTTTTTGGCCAAATTGGACACTGAAATAATTTTTTTTAACTAAATCTTCACATTCGAGCACATATAGCGGCTAAATCATGAGGAATTTGAAGATGATGCAAACTAGAGTCTCGTCACATTTTGTCTATAGATTCTAAACATATTTTTTTCAAAAAATTTGGAATCAAATTGCACTTCTTTTTCCATCTCCCACGAAAACTGGTTTTTTTTAGAAAACAACATTTTAAAAAAGTGAAGCACACTGTATAACGCATAACTTTTTTTCCATGAAGGATAAAATTCTAATTCTTTCAAATTTAGATTTGTAACTCCGATATCTAGTGCTTCCACTTGGTTAAATAGTTTTTTATTGAATATTTTTTCTTTAATCAAGTTTCGAAGTCAAACCAATTATAATTCAGACATAGCACAACCGTATAATGCATAACTTGTTTTGTATATATCGAAATTCAATTTTATTTTTTTTGTTGGATCAATGAATTCAATGTCTAGTGCACTCATATTTAAATTTTTTTTTGATAATCTGCTATTTTTCCACATGTGCAGAACAAAGACCTTCATTTTCGGTGAAAAACCTATGTTTAATAAAACTAAAAAAATAAATACATAATAAAATCAAAACATATTAAAATCATATTCGTTGGATAGCTCGTTCTGAGGAATACCTCATTCCAATTGGGTTCGTAAAGTATACTCCATTTTCATCCTCAACCCGAGCTTCGAAGGGCAAAAATTCTGGTTTTTTTTTGTGCCAGAGAGCAGGGAGCTGGGAAAATGGGGGTTTGCTAGAACCAGGGGGGTTCTAGTGAACCCCCTTCAATATGCATTTTTTTTTTTTTGGGTGGGAAATGTGGGCCCAATTATTAATTGGTTCGCTTGAACCTTAGTTTGGTCGAACCCCTTTTTGGTTCGGTCGAACCCCTTAAACCAATTTTTTTTGCCATGGGGTCGTTTTTTCTCATTTTTCCTTCCTCCATCAAATTGTAAACCACTATTGTGGCTTCACCCATTAGGCATCATCATATAAATCTAACAAATACAATGCACCTAATGAATATGGTGATCAATCTCTATGTCAAGGGTGTGAATAAACTTTGAACTATGCTAGAGGTTCAACCTTAAAATTATATGGAAACTATAAATTAGTGTAAATTTGAGATTATATCATCCCATCCTCAAAATAAAATAAGTATTTTATAAAGATACATTTCATAAATATAAGGAATAAAGTAAGATATTGCATTTTTTTATTGGTACCTCAAGAATTTTTAATGACTTGAGTTGGTGATGCCAAAAATGAGGGACCTCATCCATTAAATAAATCAAAGGACCAACTCAACCACAAAATCTACTTAGTCAAAATTTTCAAATTTATACAACTTAGAAGGCATAGAAATCCTCACTAGAAGTCCAATTTTAACCATTTAGAATTCCACCTTTGGTGTCAATGTGTGAATTTAAACTTGGAACTTTATAATTAGAAGTGGAGGCTTTCACCAATTTCCCTTGATCCCTTTGATGAGTAATAGATTATACTTTATAAAGGATGAATTAATTAATTAAAACGTCCCTTCTCTAATTTTAGGGAAAAAATGATATTTTGATGTAATGGTGAAATTTTCATACCAACGCCCTTTCTCATTTAGTGTTGAGCTCATTTTGAGGAAATATCTTGATATAATTATATTGGAACAAATGTAATAATCTTGTACAAATATAGTCTCATTCCCCTATCTCTTTATCCATTTTACACATATCCTACAAATTTATCCGTACTTTATCCTTACACACACACACACACACACTCTTCTATACATTTTTCTTATTGACCATATTTATTACATTCACCTTGCACCTACCTCCATTTATACATTCTCCAACTAGATATTATCATTTACCCACACTAAGACATTTTTGTGACAATATACTTGTCCCATTCATTTTTAAATTCAAAATTCAAATTTGGTCGACTAACCCCATCCACTTTCCCACCTCAAGTCAACTAAACACATGTTTGGTGTTTAACTTGATTATATTTATTAGTACTTAAAGGAATTTGTTACATTCATTCTAATAATCCACACACCATTTAAAATATTTTCATCCTCTATATAGCATAATTAAAATTAATTAATAATTTTTCACATTTTGATTTAGTGTACTTTAAAGGAGTAACAAATCTACATACTAGGGTCCTTGGCTAATTTTTTAATCCTTGATAACTTTTTAAGGGTTGATCTAGGAGAACTTGTATCCTTACAATGAACAATTCTTCAAGAAAAGTAGAGAAAATAATAACTCATTAAACAAGTAAAGAAGTAGAATATCACCATGTACAAGAATGTGTCTATCAAAGTATAGATCCATGACTTTGACTTCATCCCAATTTTTTGAAATTTTTAATTTAACAGAGCATAAATCAAGTGTAGACATAGAGGAATTTCATTTACAAAGATACATTATTTACAAATCAAACACTTGATGGATTCTAGAATCTTTTCATTTAGGACTCATTCTTTAGTTAGAAGGCTAAGTACCTTACCATCACACTTATATTTCCTAAAATAAATTGGGAATAATTTACCAATTTATGATTTCATTACCAAATTTAGTTAATATATTCTAGTTATGCTTATTTGGTTGCATTTATTTAATTACTCAATTTTAACCCTGATAAAATTTTATTTTTCATTTTGGTGAACTCATCCAATCCTACACTACTCAATCTTCTTTTTAGGTTTTACATCATATTATTATTATCTTCATTTCCATGAGTTTGAATTCTATTTTTAAATATTTGAACTTCTTTTTACATTCGTATACTTCATTAATATATTATTTTTTATTAGTTCTTACATGCTTCAATGTGATATCTTTCTCACCAACCTTACCTGCCCTTGTATATCCCCTTAGGGTTTCAATTTTGGATGTGATATAACAATAACATTTCTAATTTTTCAAATCTATAAGTGTGCATTTGAGATTAGGTTTTGCATATTTTATTTAAATATGTAGATGGAGTTCTCATTTGAATCATAATAGTAATTCCCCCTTCCAATGAAAATGATATATTTAATTATGGTCATATTGAGATCAACTAATATTAATAAGAGTATTATGATCATATGATCCACATGCAACCAAAAAAAAAATTCAACTTACAAGTCTTCCACACTGGAGGTAAACCATCCAGGGGTTACAATGTGTGAATTAAAACACAAGTAAATGCAGAAATATAAATGACTGGATTAGTACTACTAATTCTGAGCCTTACATTGTAAATTATCTGCAAATTACATAGATTTCCAATAAAAATATGCTCCAAAACAGCTGCAATGATGACACTAATCAATCTTATCATCAATTGGAAAGTATTTTTGATGACACATTAAAATAATTATCATATTGACACCACTATTTTGTAATATCTTGGATCCTTAATGAATATTTATAATGGTGTACCCTACACATTATCATATTTTATCCCCACTCCTACCACATCCATTCCAACCACTACCATCAACCTGAGTCTTACTCCTACTAATTCTATTTTTTGGATCACATTCCATTTTTGTTGAACCAAAGGTTATATTCCACCTTTTATTACCTCCATTACTAATTCCACCCCCTTTATAATTTCACAAATATCTAACTTCATTACTCCCACATCCACTACTCTTACACTTTCCACCATCTAGCCCATACCATATCATTATCCCAAACCCTAAACCATATTTATCATACTATGTACAATATATTTATTTCTATTCCCATGTCTCTTTCTTCTCAATCCCTCTACACCCATTCCAATATATCTCATACTCCTAATACCAATATTATTTCTACTACCACCTTGGATATACTTGTCAAAGAGAGAAAATTTACGTAAAGAACTTAAGGATAACAAGAAATATACTAGTGCACTAAATCCTCCATATATTGGATACATTTAGGTTTCAAGGTAGTTGTATGTGCATTTTCTATAGGATTTTTGGATCCTCATTTTGATATGTATAAGGGAAATGGAGATCCTAATGTTAATTTTCAATCATGTTCAAAACAACATGTATTAATTTTGCATATAATTATTCAATCTTGGCTAGTTTATTATTATATAAATCTTCTTAAAACTTATCCATTGATCTCATATTGTTATACCCTACTTCTTAGAACATACTTATTGCTCTCATATTATTATGTCATACTTACTAGAGCTCTCATCTTCTATATTAATCCAACATTGATACATTATACATTATACAAATTGATCTTAAATTTGTATATCATAATTATTGTAGCATGTACTTTGATATTGATTTGATACATTTTTAGTCTTAGAGATAAACACATTGATACCATATTGATACATATTACTTTTTGGAGTTACTTATTGCACTTTCTTTGTTATATCACACTTCTATAGATTTACATCTCAAGAATCTTTCAGTCTTATCACACTCATAAGGTTACCTTTACTTTTGAGGAGTATCATGTGTCCCCCTATTACATATAGAGATTACTTTGTCATATATATTTATGTCAAGAAGAACCATGCTATCCCCTTATACATTATCCTTTCATTTCTATATCCTTATCCTTAAGGGAATCAGACATTCATCCACCTTATGTGTTCTTATTTTGATATCTTTACCACTAAAACTATTACATTTGTGGGAATCTCACCTTCCCTTTCTATATGTTGTAGCTTCATGGATACATATTTGTACTAAGAGTGTCATTTTTTCCCTTATTTTCACATTATTCCTACTATTGCTATAGCTTGGGACTTTCCCTATTATTGTAAACTCATTCATTTCATTTTATAATTGGAAAGTTCCTATTTTGTATCATATTTTTATTTGTGAGACAAAAGTTACTCTTTGCATATTTTTTTCTCTATTTCACAAGAGTCGTATTATAAAGCACATACCTATGGACATACTTACATGATCACACCTTGCAAGCTCCAATATGTTATATGGAATTTGTGAGACAAAAGTTACTCTTTGCATATTTTTTTCTCTATTTCACAGGAGTCGTATTATAAAGCACATACCTATGGACATACTTACATGATCACACCTTGCAAGCTCCAATATGTTATATGGACCCCATAGCAATACCCTATTAGTCTATGAATATTTACTTTACCTACATGTTTGTAAGTGCTATATTATTTGAGATACATGGCCATTTTAAAATTCACATGCATCTCAAAATAGAGTAAAATATAATGATAAAATTTGCATACCCATGCTATTTTCTATTTAATTTTGTGTATTTTTTGAGGAAATGTCTTAATACATGTATATAGTTACAAATGACATAATTTGGTGCAAATTTAGGTGTTCCCCCCTAGCCTTTTATGCATTTGTATGCACACATATCCCTAGTCTTACCCTTTTCTTACACACAAACTTTTGTGAATTCACCTTATCCACCATATTTATCTCATTCACAAATGTGCCTACCTCTATTTATCTATTTGTAACCTAAATCTAATAGTTTACCCAAATTGAGATGTTTTTTGTGGCCCCAAGGGCAACCCCACAATCATGGACTTGTGCTCTTCCTTTTTAAAATTTAAAATTCAAATTTAGATGACAAACCCCATACACAATCATGACTTGAGCTAATTGAGCACACATTTGGTGTAATTTGATGCTATGTGCTAGTATTTAAAGCCATTTATTACACTCATTCTAAACATCCACACACCATTCAAAATCCTCTCATCTTAGAGCATTGGAAGAAATTAGTAGTGACATGTTTTGATTGGGTACATTAAAAAGGCTACTATTTTCATTCCTTATTCACTTTTCAAGGGTTGATCTAGGAGAGCTTATCTCCTTGCAACAAATCAACAACCCTTAAGGTATTTCTAAATGCCACCAAGTCCCTAGATCTTCAAGAAGAGTAAAACTAACATTTTTTCATTACGAAGCATAGGAGCAAAATATCATTGTGTGCAAGGACAAGTCTGAACTTAGAGTAAAAATATGTGGTTTTGACTATGTCTCAAATCTATGAACTTGTCCTCTAATAAAACACAAATCTAATATCGACACTAAGACATTTCACTAACAAAAAGATACTATTATGAGATTAAACATCAAACAAATTCTAAGATCATCTTCATTTAACATGCCTTCTTCAATCATACGACTAAATATCTTATCCATCACATTTACATTTCCTAAACTAACTTACATATTTGCCAATTTACCATTTCCTTGTGGTATTTAATAATCTGAATCGTTTATACTTATTTAATTAACCTACCGTATTATCCATTACACATACAGTCTCTCATTATTACGAAGACATTTTTAAATAATGGAGATGAACTCTCGACTCGACTAACTATTTTTTAAAACAGCATGTGTTTCACGAGATGTCCTTTTCTATGCAATCGAATAATATCTTTTTAAAACTTTTTTACATTGAATATAATCATTTTTTTAGTTAGACAATTTACATTCACTTGAATAATTATGTCAGGTAGATGATGATACACGTTTCTCATGTTCCCTATAATTTATTACTATTCTTATTATTATTATTTATATATTGTTTTGTTGTTTATTGCGAATCTGCATTATTATTAAATAGTGGGGAACAATTCACACCATTCCATGTGTTAGTGAATGTACAATTATCCATCACCATAATCTATTCAAGACATTGATTGACTTGTTCTTCCTTGGCATTAAAAAACATAAATAATTTAGTCTTTCATTGCTCCTTCAAAATTTATAATGATATATCATAAGGACCTACAATTGGGGGGTCTTTCTAACTTCACATGGAAAATGTGGGAGTAGATAAAACATCAATTCCATCTTAGTTATTGTGACAAGCAACAGATGATGGGCATTCAATAGTTGGTTTTTTTTTTCACCACCTTATTTTCTATAATCTGCCATGTTAGTTTTATGAAGGATTCAAAATGGTCTAATGGTAGGATCCCATTCTTTTCCCTTAGATTTAGTTAATAGACTTCTCATCATCTCAAGAGTGTATTTGGCAATCTATAGTTGATGTGTAATCACAATTTATATCTTTTAAATTATTTAAGGTTGAATTGTTAGTTGGTTTATATCTAAAATATATTTACTCACTGTTAATTTATCTATTTTGTAACTTTTAAAATTTATTAAGTATGTCTTTTGGTTTTCATGCAAGCCCACAAGCTTTGGCATTGTCTCGTGTCTTCACTACCCACCCCTTTCTCTTATAAGTGATATTATAAATTTTCTTTAAGTTTATTAGCATCCCACAATGTTATCTTTGATACTTGCTACCATTTTATTATCAAATTCATTTAGAAATTCCATTGTATTGCTACTCTACCTCAATCTAAATTTCTTGTAGAGATTGAAGTTCAAATGGTTAGTACTATTTTTTTGTTTCAAATAGATAACTTGTCTACATTTCTCAATGAACAACTAAAAGTGAAAAAAGCAACAAAGAATCAAACAAACCATCTTCTAAACTAGCTTAAGACCTTGGAAGGATAGCATGAAGACTTCAATTCAAAAATTTGTTAGCATGAATTGTTGATTGTTGATGGCTTTAAAATTTAATCACCATTGTATGAGTTCTTGAACTAGCTCTATTTTGACATACACGTAATAGTCTTATATTGTTTTTATCTCATTAGCTCTTTGTATACCTCAATGAAAAATTTGGTTATGTTCTCAGTACTAAATATTTGATATGTCTATGGTTCCTTCTCTCCTACTATTGTTGAATAGTAGTCTCTATCATGTTTTAGTAGTCTATGTTATGTTTTTACTCTTTGTTCATTGCTCTAAGACATTTCAATATTATCCTATGCAAATCAATGATAGCCAATTATTAATATTTAATTGTTAAATTATATTATACTAGTCTCTAACTATTTATATATATTCTTTCTATACACTTTACTATAGTAAAAATACACATTTAACCTATATTTGTCTTATATTAAATATTTAAAAATAGAATAACTTTAAATTGAAATGGAAAATATAGTTTCCTTATGGTTAACCTAGGATAATCCAATGAAATGAATATAAATACTTGAACAAATAAATTTAGTTATTTAATGGTAGATCCAACATACACTCATAATTAATCTCTAATGTCCTCATATGTGGCATGTTATAAATAATGGTGTGAACAATAAACTACTTGGAAACCTTGGACCCCTCTACTTGATGATATGAATGAATCAACTAATGATGTAACCCAATATAATTTTCATTGAAAATTATTTTGAAAATTATGGGTTTACCATGTGTACGAAATGATTCCATATCTATTTTTTGTGTCTCATATAAGTCCTTACAAATAAAATAGAAGGGACCCACCACTATTGACAATTGTACATATTTCAAACTAATGGTGCAACAAGAAACATTAACAACTCTTTCTACCTTTCAAATGTGTGTGCATTACATATGAACTATGTGATTAGAGGGTTGGAACATAATAGAGTATTTTGATTTAAAAAATTTATGATGATTTTCAATCATGTCATATATCTTTTATGGTGTCATTTTCCAATGGGATTGATATCATCTAAGCAAAGCAAGAGGTGGGCCGACCATCAGATGACATAGAACTTGTGGCTTGTGAAATTCTATATAGTACATGGGAAAACCATGTGGTTATTATTGACATAATACCTTACCAAGATCATTAAACTAGTTATTTGTGAATATTAAAGACTTTATTTCACAAAGTCTATTGGCATATGATCATGTTAACAATAAAAAAAGGGGCCCACCAAATTTAGAGTTTGGGAATATCATGGAAGATTTAAATAACTATAATAGCCTAGGGAAGGATTAAAGCATTATTTTGTGAGGTATCACAATGAATATATCTTAAATGGATATATAATATAGGGGCAATAACTAATATCTCAGACTGCTATTTTATAATTTTGTTTTTGTCTTTTAACTTTAATATCTCAAATTTTTATTTTATAATAGCCTTGGTTTGGTTTAGAACTATCTGATATATTGTTGACTTGATTAATGGGTTGTGTATTTTTAAGAATTATAGTAGAAACTTTTTTTTTTTATTATTAATATTGGTTGGGCTATGGTTATGTTGTTGAATGATGGCATGCATGCCTCCTTGGTTGTTTCTTTAGGTTGGCTAGTGGTGTTGTTTTCCACCTTGTTTGGTTTTGTTATATCTTTTGACTGTTACCATGAGATCAAGGACCTTTCCCTGCTAATCTAATAAAAAAAATAGGGGCAATAACATAAAATAAGGGAATAATAAGGGTCAATGAAATAAATATAGAACCTTAGTTAAATTATTTATCAATACTACAACACTAAAATAGCTATGGGAGTTGGGAGAATATGAAAATAGGGATAAAATGTAGTGGGGATAAAGGTTTGAAATTATAGTGTGAAAAAGTACACTACATGGATGACCACAAATCAACTCATATTGTTAAGGATGGAGGATATATTAGAACATATGGATTCCTAGATATTTTTTTTCATGAAAACTCTTATACCAATAATGGTGGCATATCCCAAAGATTTATAGAATGAAAGATAATTTATCTTTCTCGATAAAAAAATAGTTTACCCATAATTATGTTCTTCCAAACATAGCTCACATGATCCACAAAAATTTGAAGAAAGTATTATTTTGAATGAGACAAAAATATTATATATGGTGAATTACATGCTTAGTGATGTGGCTTGTATTCAAAATATTATAAATTCTTAAAGGATAAAAAATGAAAATTCTTGAAATCAATGAATTATAAGAAACACAAATATTTAAATAAAATTGGAATGGTTATTAGTAGAGTTGGAAGGTTCATAGAATGTGTGGCTTTTGGTCCTGTTTTTTTTAGAAATATGACACAAGAAATCAATTTGAGGGGCTATTGACCTTATGGTATGATGAGGAATATCCTTCATGTGTAGATTGTAAGTAGTTTGGAGCTATTCTTGGTTATAAGGAAAAAACATAAAAAGTTGGCATTATCCTTGTGTACAGACTAGCTTTTCTACCAAGTTATGTTGCTAGATGTGGGAAGGTTTCAAATATCTTGTTTCATGCTATTAGCACACATATTTTTATGGTTATAATCTTACCACAAAGGAAAATAAGATATATTTCATAATGATTTATTACCCAAAGTAGAGCTAGATGCAATTTATACACAAAAGTACTTTAAGAATGAACATGCTATGCCATGGATTAATTGAATCCCTTGGGTGCAAATTTTTTTGAAGCAAAAGAAAAAGTATGGTATCAGTCAAAAGAGTAGGCATGCTTTCATTGATAACACATCAATGAAAACATCATGCCAATCTAATTGAATCTCTATAAGATCCTAGCATATAGGGAATTCCCTAAAGTGGTATAATTTTCTTGTCAAAAGTATTAAAAATCAAAATGCATTTATATGTGATTTGGTGAATGGAATTAGGTAAATTTTTGATGCAACAATTTATTAAAACTAATTATCATGGCTCAAATATCAACCAGTTCGCTTAATTGAAAACATAGGTTCGATTGTTATCTTGAGGCCGTCATTTATTTCTTCTCACACCAATTATCAAGTCAATCTCAAATAGATTTATTTTTCCCTTTGTTCACATTGAAGGAATTTCTTGTCATACTAAGAAAACTATAGTGACTTTAAAAAAGAAAATTTATTCAAAAAAAGATAGAAAACATGAATAAATAGAATAACCCCTCACATCCCAATGAATTTAACATTGATTGGTCATTTCAATTACTAAAAAATCATTAAGTTTCCTACTAGATTTTTTATTGGTCAAAGTGGGTACATGAAAGGTTTTGTTTATACCTTTCACAATTAGGGTTTACATATTATTTTCTACATGATTTCATCTCCTGATCTTTAATTTTCCTAAAACAAGCTAGTCATCACTTAGAGGGGGTCTTGTCTCTCAATACTAGACCTTTTTTATTTTATGAATAGTAAAATAAGTATAAATAACCATGTCTAGTAGTAGCAAAGCCATGAAACCTAAATTGGTTTTAACACTAGGATTAGTGATGCAATATAAAATAGATGGGGAATTTGAACCCATAAAATTATGAGTTCATTTATCATCCACCATACCCATATATACACTCTCATATCAATTTATCAACTTCCTCCGTCCTATTTTCTCCTCCCACCAACAATGAGTATCTCCACATACATTTATTATAGTATATAATTTCCAACATATTTGTAAATGAATTATATTCTATCACTAACTCCACCTTCTTTCCATTTGAGGGGTTGTCTCATTCATAATCTTATTGTGAACACTTACTTTCTCATTGAAAGCATAACTAGTCCAACTTCCTCCACTTTGTTGAATGTTGATTTCAACTAAGATCTAGGGATTTGGTAAAATATGATCAAATTTATGACACTACCATTTTCATCCCATTAATTGAAGTTTGTGGAAAAACATTAGATGGTTAGACATAAGGGTCTCTATTTGACAATCATACAAAACTTAGAAAAAAAAAAAATTAAAATAAATATATATCAACACACTCCATATTGATGTTTTTATTTCAATAAAATAAATAATTTTAATTTATATACATACAAAAATTTATGCATTATATAATAAAATCACTTTAAATTTAAGTAATGTGAGTTAATAAAGTGATAATAAATAAAATATCCAACAAAACATAAAGAAAAATATCCATGCACCAAATACTAGTGTTAATGATCCGTGTTTAACAAACCATAATTTTATCTTATTTATAATAAAAGTTACACATTATGGAATAAATGTCACTAATTAACAACACTATTGTAGTGTAGTAAATTGTCACCATTGATAATTTCACACTAGGTTTGACAACCTATTTTGCATGTACAATTAATTATATTCATAATTTGTTTATTTCAAGGCCAAATTGGGAAAATGCATTTAATTCCCTAGCATCCCAAGTTTTTAGAGCGAGAAACACTCATACATGGATGTTGGGTTCCCTAGTCGTAGGAATTATTTTTAAAATTTCTCAAATTTAGTGTTGGTCTTTGGTGTATTGAAAACAGTACTTGGTCGGCCTAGGTCCAAAAATCAATTGAGATGCATATATAAGTTTTCCCCCTCATTTGAACATCTATGATGATCTATTATGAATTTATGAGCAATTATTATGTGCAAATTATGAAGATACATGCAACATCTTCTTTGCATGCTTGCTACAACTTTCTATTGTGTTATGTGGACCAATCCTTGTAGGTGTTCAAGGAAATTCATTCATTCTTCATCAAATCTTTGTGGAAACCTATGGTGTGACACCACTTCAACAAGGGTTTCATACCTAAGGTTAACTATATCTTATGTATTCATTAATTACAATCATTATTGTTTAATTTTCCTCTACTCTTGTAAGAGCACAAGATATATACCATCATTATCATTGTTGTTGTGGAGGTGGGAACACCAATAGGATGTTTGACTGAGGAAAACTCCTATACAACACAACCTTTTCCCTCTTTTTGTATGTATAGATTTGGATCCAAATTTTTTGATAGTGACAGGTTGATAAAAGCTAAGAACAAGAAAAAATCCTAGGAATAGGGTGCCCCATGCCCCTATCCCTGTATTTGAAGACTTTATTTCAACCACAAGTGCCCCTATGTCTACACATCTCATATTTGTACCTGTTTATGTAATTTTTTATTTTCATCTATGCGGTCATTCATATTTTCAAATTAGGGGTTATATCAATTAGGTCAATTATATCACACTCATTAAATCTTCCCTATTTACAACAAAGGAATGAAACTCGTGAAGAAATTGGTTCTCCTTTGAGGTAGTTATCTAATCATAAAACCCTAGTTGGTTTGTGTTCCAATGTTAAGCAAAGAAAAGCTAGATCTGGGCTAATTTGCTAGATAGATCTAGGATCTCTTTTCACACTTCAATTTTTGGTGAACCCAATGTTTCCTAAAAATTACAGTTATTTTGATTTACAAGCATATATTATGTAATCTAATCAAGAAACTAGGTTATTTGAATATCTTCTTGTTCATATGCACTCATTTTATTTTAAAAATAAAGCATTTCACTTCTTATTCATGAAAGAGAAAGAATCTCATCACAATTTTCCCCATGGGGCCATGACAAAACCATGAAAATGGTTTTCCCTATGCTCCAGTAAGGCTTCCTTAAAACTTTAGTTTGCATTTCATGAATTTTAAAGAAAATTAAAAATAATCCCTTTTGGATCATTTTGTAGAGAGAGCTATTTGAATATTTAGTTTTTTATACCACATAGAGTTAAACCAATTGTCTAGGTATTTCCTAGTGGGGGGGTTAATAGGGTCAACAACAACAAAAAAATCTATGACCCCGGATAACCTATTTCTTTCATTATAGATAGTATTTAGCATATCATCATTTGGAACAATCATAGTGGTGTCGGGAAGGCACATACCTTGTGTTCCTCCATTTGCAACAATCTCTTCTTCTGAACCGACTACCTCAAAGAAATGTTTTGCATTCTCATGGCACAGAGGGGTTTCAAATGAAATTGTATCTCGAAAGGATTTGGGGTGATTAATGTCATTAATTTTTCCCTCCTCCTTCAAGATGCCCCCATAAATTTTTGGGGGGTTCGTATCCCCCTCCATAGAAATTCACACGAGTGAGGGGGCTTTCAGGCCAACAAAAAATAAAAACCCAAGGCCATGCAAACACCCACATGCAATTGAAAAACAAAGAAACATATGTAAATTATAATGAAAATTAATGAAAAAAAATACAGAGGCATACAAAGGATTAGTATAGCAATCCTTCGTGGGGGAGGATCAAGCCTCCCCCACCACTTGAGTGATGAAACCCTAGCACCAGGTCACAACACTTCACCCTTTGGTTTGCAAGAATCTCCCTCTTCCACTTCTTATTCACCAAAACACTTAAGACTTTAGTGAGCTCAATTTAGATTACATTTGAATTTTTTTTATTTAACCATTTCAGATCTAATTTATTTGTTTAATGCATTAGATTTGAATTTATTATGTACATTTGTAAAAATTGTATGTTTACTTTGGGAAAGTAAAGCATTTAAAAACTTTGTTCTTTGTAAATACATAAACTTAAAACACCTTCTTCTAGAATTTCATCAACATATCCATATTTTCAACACTTATCCTCTATTTTTCTACCTTTTACTACCTAGGAAAATTCATGTGTGAAGTTGATTTGACCTATCAACTCCTTTGAAGGCTTAAAAACTCTAATTCATGCTTGCATGTATCCCACATCAATAAATTAGGGCACACTAATTACTCGAGATCTATCAAACATCAAACCTTGATTTATATTATCAGAGATGTATAGTCATTATTACAACCTTCCAAGATTTAAAAACTTCAAATATGCACTTCAATACTAGGGCATCCAACATCCATGTCTTGTCAAAATTTTCCTAGTTTTTTGCACAAGCTTCATCTCTACAATCTCTATCTAGATCTACTCCCTATTTTTGTCACTTTAATATGTAACTCCCAAATTTTGTAACATTCACTTAATTTTCTCATAATTCACATAATTAAGTGTATTAATTTATCAATCCTTGCACACTTTAGCAAAATAGATCAAAACCTTAACCAACTTTCTTGGCTCTTCGTTGAGGACAATAGCCAAATAAAATCTCTTGATCAATCTTGTATCATCACCTTATTTTCATTCCCAAATTAGCATATGTTTCTTAACACTACTTCACCCTTTCCCAATATTTTCCCTACTCATGAAAAACCAAAAATTCTGATGCATCTTCATTCTTATGTTCCTCAACCACAAATTAAACATTTTCTTACTATTCAGGGTATTCTAAACCCACCTCGATCTCCTAATTGCATTTTCAAATTTGTAAAACAAATTAATAAAAACAAGATTCAAAATGTGTTGTAGCAACCTAATTACCATTTCGTTTCTCACACATAAAATACTTGAAACAACAAACAACCTAAACAAACACAAAATGTTCCCACTTCCATTCCATTTCCTTGACATTTTATCTCTCCTGCATCTTGTCTTCCTCAACATATGGGTAAAGAGTATGATCTTGTCAAGAAACTTCATGCTACTCCCCAAAAGATCTCCCTTGGGGAATTAATACAAACCTCACCTACATATCATGAGATTCTCTAGGAGATCTTGTAGAAGATAGTTGTACCACCTTGTGTTCAATCGAATTATGTATCAGTCTTGTTAGGTTATATACATGAGAAAAACCTAGATATTGTCTTCCCCCAACATAATTTACCTCCTCTTAATGTTAAAAAACAACCTCTTATGATTTCAATCATCATTAATATAAATGGAATAAAGCATACTCTAATCGATAATGGATCATGCCTTAATGTTTGTAACATTGACCTGTTACATAAGCTCAATGTAGATACACTTATGAACAAATGTGATACTCTTTCTATCGTGAATTTGGTAATGTGAGTAGACAATCACTAAGTAAAATGACACTACCAATTGAGCTAGGACCCATGAATTTTCCCACCCTTATCCATGTCATGCCTAATTATTTTTCATACAATCTTCTTCTTGGTAGATCGTGGATTCATACCATGGGGGTAGTCTTGTTTAATCTTCATTGCACAATGAATTTGTATATTATAAAAATCTCTATATGGTTGAAGTGGATCCAAATCTAAAAAAATTCTTACAACTGAAATCTAGACATCGATCTCCTATTTCTAAATCTCTTTGTAAGTTCTAATTCCATCTTCAAAAGTTGAACCATTTCCTTCCAATGATAGTGATATCAATGATCGTAAATCACCTACAACTACGCTCTTTGGTGATGATTGGTGTTTGTTATATTTTCACCTTCCTTCATTGGGGAGTATAAAATATCACCATCAAAGCCTAAGAAGTTGAAGGTTGTTTCGGTGGCATCCACACAATATTTTCCTTCTTCTTCTCAAACATCTAATCTCAACACTATAACTCCTTATTCTAACAACAATCGTGATCCAAACAATGCTTCACCATAGGATACATATTTTGGTGACAATTAGGGTTCATTATATTTTACACCCTACTTTGTTGGAGAGTACAAAATCTCACAATCTAAACCTAAGGATTCTTTTGTTTCGTTTGCACAATCTACTTCTTCTAAGAAAATAAAATCTACTATTCCAACTTCTTCTACATCCAAAAATTCCCAAACACCATTATTCCATAACAGTGTGCCTTCTTCTACCAACACATGTCTTGGTGGCGATGGTTACTCTTTAGCTTTCATCCCTTGTGTATTGATTAAATCTAAGATTGACCCCCCTCATCCTAACATATAAAAACTCAATAAGGATATGTATTATTGAAAAATAATCAATTCTCCTTCTCATGTCAATGTTTCCACTCCTTCAAAATGTGATCATACTTCTCATTTAGACAAGATTAGTAATATGGCCTCTTCTCCTTCATCTGATTTAGAGACACATTATGGGTTTGGTTTCAAAATTATTTCTAAACTTGGATACAATGAAAATGATGGAACAAGGAGTTAAGGTTACTCTAAAGATTACACCGTACCTTTCAAAAATGGGTGATTTCCGTAGTGGTTTTGTTCATAATTCCCCTTGAGGCATGGTTATTAAATCTCCCCTCAAGATGTAAAATTATCTCTCAAGATGTTAAAAATTTATGTGCTCCCTAAGGTGTTAACAATACATAATCACCTAACATAATGCAACTTGTTAGCCTATGAATCTATGTACTTTATAAGGCCACCTAGCATAACACAACTTGCTAGCCTATGTTCTTTATTTTTCATATCCATGGTCACCTAGCATAACACAACTTTCTAGCACGTGCTCCTTGGGGGATTTTTAAAGTGGACAACCCCTAGTGATAGAGCAAGCTAGTGCTAGATTCATCTACCCTCTTTTATGTGTACTTATCTCATATTTTGTAATTCCTCTATGTGTTTGTGCATTTAGGAGATTATTCTTTCTATTGATACAACCTTCTATATTGAGGTATCCTTACCTTGCTAACTCAAATTTTTGGTAGTGCATACAAACATTGTTGTTATAGGCTCTATGCTTCATGTTTTCTTCATGTATGATTCATGTTTGCTTCATGTATGACTCATGCTTGATTCATGTATGATTCATGTTTGATTCATGTATTCTCCATATTTTCTTCATTTATGATCTATGTTTTCTTCATGTTTACTTCATGTGTGCTTTGATTTTTCTTCATCTATGCCCTGTGTTTGTTTCATGTATGCTTTGTGTTTGCTTCATGTATGCAGCATTTTTTCTTCATCTATGCTTTATGTGCACTCTATTATTTACTTAGTGCATGTCTTATGTATGTTTGAATTCTTCCTTGTCTTGTATGTGATATATATATATTTTGTGTGTGTGACATGTTTATCTTGACATTGTGGATTTATAGGATCCTAAGTCTGGGGGATATCACATCTCTTAGCTTGGTGTCATACTATGATGTAAGCAAGGGTGACTCCCAACTACACCAAGAGATTAAGATCTTTCACATGGATTTTAAGAGGCATCTAACAAGATTAAGATGCTCTTGCAAATTCAACTTATCACCAAACACACCCTAAAGGCTTGTAGCCCTCAAACTGTCTTCTCACCATATCCTTTATTAGAGACCGTACAGAGGCTTACATAACATAATTTGAGAGACACTTCAACTCTTGACCCACAATACTAAAAGGTCCCATGAGGTTTCTTTGAGAAAATCTTACAAACCAATAGGCTACCCCTGTCCTAAAACCACTAATTAGCCTTTTTTACAAAGGAGGTATCTCCAAATCACCAAGTCTCCACCCTAACTCAATGGGCATTCTTTAATTGTGCATCAAAACATCAGATTCCACCATTAGTTCATAGGTTT
This sequence comes from Sequoiadendron giganteum, assembly GCA_007115665.2. Taxonomy (NCBI): domain Eukaryota; kingdom Viridiplantae; phylum Streptophyta; class Pinopsida; order Cupressales; family Cupressaceae; genus Sequoiadendron; species Sequoiadendron giganteum. The sequence goes on from CM021109.1 coordinate 106,661,170, forward strand.
ATGACCTCTAAGCCATTGTTTCATGAAACCCTCACTCTACATGCAAAAACCAAGGGTTTATTGAAATTCCTATATCCCAAGCTTGTCTGACTCAACAAAAGCCTTCAACACATCATTATGACCCTGCACAAACTCAATCCACTCTTACTTGGATAGAACCATCAACGTTTTGACAAAACCCTTCTTTAACCCATCATTTTCATATGAAAAATACCTTGTTCAACCCTAGGGCAACACCCAAGTCATACAACCTCAACTTCCCAGCCTACAAACACATAGGAACACCTACCCTACTATCAGATAAGTCATTCCACTGAGAAAAAGATGAGGATAGTAGGTGGAATGACTAATATTCCATATTTACACCAATCAAACCCTTAACTCTATATTTACAGGGCTGCTTAAAAAATATGAAGAGATCTCCAACAAATCCTAATGAAAAGACTTTAAACTTGATTCAAAAGAAATTTAGATCATGTCTCTAAAAAATCCAATAAACTTCAATGCATAACAAGGACTGTACGGGTCGTACAACACAAAGAAAGTTCAAAAAACCAGAGAATTTGCAGAGATGGCGTTGTATTTCATGAAAATGTTTTCAAAATAAGCTTCAACAACCTTGTGTTCAAGCCTTTGGAGGCTTTAAATACATTTTCTAATAAAAAACCAACTGCCCAATGCCTACAACATTTTTTGAACTTCCTTGACTCTTCAAATTCCTTAAAAGTTGCATTTTGACAATTTCTGTTTTTGACAACATTTATAATTTTGCTTTTGCAACTTTTTACATACTTTGACACCTAAGACACAAAACACCCCAATTACATATTAAATGGTCTTTTTAGACCTTATTTAGCATAATAGACTCAAAACACTCTCATTCTATCCACCTAAGAACCATGACTCACTTACAAAAGAAAATTGGGCTTATTGACCTTATTAAGACAAAAGCACATCAAATCCTAAAGCTTGCTCAGTATCAACCTTGCTTGACCATTGTTGACCAAAGGTGCTCTTGCACCATACTATCTCTTCAATGTTTTTTTAAAGAAACCTATCTTCTTCATACCTTTAGTTTGAGTATGAACATAAGATCATACCCTCACTAAAGTGGGGGCTAAATGTAATGTAGTAAATTGTCACCCATGAAAATTTCACACTAGGTTTGACACCCTATTTTGTATGTACAATTAATTATACTCATAATTTATTCATTTAGGGGCTAGATTGGGAAAATATATTTAATTACCTAACATCTCAAGTTTTTAGAGCGAAAAACACCCAGAAAGGGGTGTTGGGCACCCTAGTCTTGGGAATCTGATTTTTAAAAGTTATACTTTAGTGTTGGCCTTTGGTGTATTGAAAATAATACCAGGTCATCCTAGGTTCAAAAATCAATTAGGTTACATACATAAAAAAGTTTCCCCCCTCATTTGAACATCTATGATGATCTATTATGAATTTATGAGCAATTATTATATGCAAATTGTGAAGATACATGCAACCTCTTCTCTACATGCTTGCTAAAACTCTCTATTGTGTTATGTGGACTGATCCTTGTAGGTTTTCAATAAAATTTATTCATTCTTCATCAACTCTTTGTGGAAACCTATGGTGTGACATCACTTCAATAAGGGTTTCACACCTAAGGTAACTTATCTTATGTTATTCATTTATTATAGTCATTATTGCCCACTTTGCCTTTTCTCCTGCAAGAGCACACAATATATACCATCATTATCATTTCTATTGTGGAAATGGTAACACCAACATTGGGTTTGACTGAGGATAACTCATATACTCCCTCTTTTTGTCTGTACAAATCTAGATCTAAAACCTCCGACAGTGATAGGTTGCAGAAGGACAAAGTAGACTATGACAGGTTGACAAAAGCGAAGAACAAGACAAAACCATAGGACTAGGGCACCACACACCTATGTCCCTACATTTTAGGATCTACTTTCAACCACATGCGCCCCTCTATTTGCACATCTCATATTTGTACCCATTTATGTAATTTTATGTTTACATTTGTGCACTTATTCATATTTTCAAATTAGGGCTTATATCAATTAGGTTAATCACATCACACTCATCAAATTTTCCCTTTTTGCAACAAAGGAACAAAACCCAAGAAATTGGCTCTCCTTTGAGGTAGTTAACCAATCATAAAACCCTAGTTTTCTTGTGTTCGAATGTTAAGCAAATAAAAGCCAAATTTGGGCTAATTTTTTAGTTAGATATAGGATCTCTTTTCACACTTAACAACTATAAAGTATACAAAATAAATTATCAAAAATACCTAAAAATTTACATAAGTTATTTTTATTTTTTTAAGGATACATGTAGAATCTACACACAAATTTAAAAAATCCTTATTCACATAATCTTCAAATTCCTAAGGGCTTGCTTGTTATAATTGATAAAATATAAAAAATTGCTTAAAAATGTTGATTCCAATATCTTAATTGAGTCAGAAAATGGCTCACACTATTGTGGGATCACCCAACAAAAATTACTCATTAATTTTGAATTACTTTAGGAATATTTTTTCTAAGTCATTACATGGATGTATAAACCCTTAAGGAAGCAAAAAGAACTACTTAATATCATAATCTTTAGCAATGTTTGAAAATAATTTTATTAACAACTTATCTTCATAAAGAAAGTCTACACCTTAAATTTTTTATTGGATCTATGTTTTATTAGAGAACAAAATTTCAAATCCGGGACAAGTTCATAGACACAAACTAGTCCTTTGGGTCTAGATTGTTCCCTACACACAATAGAATTCTACTTGCCTAGTGTGCCTCTGTGTTCTCTACCTTTTTTAATGTTTATAGTATTAGTGGTATTTAAGAATACATTGGTAGGTTTGTTGTTGTATTGTAATGAGACACGTTCTCCTAGGTGAACCTTTGGAAATGAGTACAATGATTCAAAGATATCAAGTAAGAACCTTAGAATGGTGTATGTAGATTATTTACTTCTATTAACACGCCAAATTGACATGTACCTCTATTAGTTGCTTCTTCAATACTTTATAATGAGAAATAAAATGTATATTCTACACATCTTGAAATAAATACATTATCATTTTAAAATATTAATACATCACAACTTTTTATTGTTTAAATATTTATTTAAAAGATCTTTTAATATTCCATTCCTAAAAATATTAAACCCCACTCTTATTGGTCATCTCTTCTAATTAACTTGTCTACAACTTATAGCATTTGAATAAGTCAATTTAAGTAGTGCACCTATTCTTGAAATATCTCCATTCTCAATTTTAATAAAATTGTAAAATATTACTTTAATGTTGGAGAGATTTTTTATTTTTTTTATACTCACTTTGTCAAACTTTTTGCAGAGCACCAGTCAATCAATACTTTTTTAATAATGTAGCAAGTGCAAGAGAAATTTTCTAAGCTGAAAGCCATTAAAGAAGGGTTGGCAAGTTGATGCTATCAGGGTGGGAACCTCTTCTATATCTGCCACAATTTCAACACTTCATAATCAAGAAAACAAAAAAAATATAGCACGTTGCATTATATCTCAAGTAAATGTATTGAATAATACAGAAGATGGCTATTAAACTTGCAGTGGCCGGTCCTACTCCAGTTATTCAAAAATGACATTTAATTTTGTCTTAATAGAATTTATAATTTCAATTTAAGACTTAGTTTTGATGTCAACTTCTCTTCATAATATTCTGTAGCACACTTTAATCAATTAAAAAAATAGTTTGTCTTTGCATTGTTTTTAGCTTAATAAACAATTACAGAACACAGGTAACAGTCAAAGCCTAGCAGAAGAGACTTACAGTTAAAACATACAGCTACAACTGGTTATAGATTGGCATACAAATATTATTGTTGAACTATATCAGAGCAACTTTATGTTTCTGCCTGTTTTCAATAAACATGACACAGTAACATAATCATACCAACATAGAGACACCACCATTTATACCCACAATATTAAAGGATTTAAAAAGTTTGAGTATTTTGGTTTTATGTTTTACAATAATTTAATTGGGGATGTTTTTACTTATAATTAATGTTTAAAGTGCACATCATCAAATATGATATCACGTCAGCATGTTTTTTTATTGTGGTATTGAAAAGGATCCTCAAAATAAGGTAGACCGATAGTTGTGCATTAAGTAGTTATGTATTAAGTCTTGTTTGTTGGTGCAATGTTGTGGCATTACGTGATCTATTGTTTTTGGATTTATAGAATAAATTTTATTCAATTATGAATAGTCTTGATAAAAAATAACAACTTTTATGCTACAATTACTAGTACTAATCTATTGAAAATATTGAACATCAAATCAATAAATACTATCACAATTATTGAAATGTGTTGGACTACTAGATCATCTTCCTATAAATTCAAATAAAAGACAAACCTGATTTTGACGCCGCTTAACTTACTATTCCATATTTCAAACTTCCAAGAACAATGGATGGTACAAATATATAGTTGGCCTTCAATATCATCCATGCAGAGTGCTTCCAGCTATCAAGATAGCCAGGGCCATGAATTAATGGCCTTCCAGATTACCAGACATTTAGTATGTGGACAAACTTATAATAATGGACGGCCATTAAAAGAGATCATTTGCAATTGTGTTTGGTGGTCAGCATTGTATCACAAAAGATCTGAAATGATTTGTATTCTTCCACCCAACAAACATGGGTCCACAATCATGCACTATTTTGTTTCTATTTGGGTGCTACGTACCATTCATATTTTTATACTGGATTTGTCATGGTCCTTACTGTGGGAAAGTAAAATTATTGGACAGCTACTGAACAATAGAAACACAAACTTTTCCAGTGTTTACACGTGGGAATGCCCTACAAGGATAGTAAATTATTTAGTTTGCATTGAAAAATGGAACTCCATTGAACAATGGGAAAAAAACTTGTCATAATCTTTACAAGTGGGAATGCCCTATATGAGGATTACCTGGACTCCATTAATATATGGACAAACTATTGAACAAATAGAAATAAAACTTGTTAAAGAATGTAGAAATGCCTTACAACAAGTAAAATTTTCATATTGCATTGACAAATGGCCATTCATTGTACAATGGAAAAGAAACCACTCAATTGGGTGTCTATATGGAGAATCATGACTTGTAACTGATTCAATCTCAATGAACTTTTATTTATATATTATTGCACCACAATCTTTACACATTATTTTTTTAATAATATGCACTTGTTAACGAAAGGTAGTTTAAGAAATTTAAATAAATGGATATAAATTAGTTTAAATTAATTAATGATAGTCAGATTAAGTAGATTTGATAAGTTAAATAATTATTTTAGAAAATTTTTTTGGTAAATAAGAGTATTTAGTTTTATGATAGAATAATTTATGTCAATGATGAGTATTTTAGAGTTAAACTAGTATTTATAAAAGTGATCTCTCTATCAATATATGTCTCAATATCTATAATAGAATTAGCCTCTATTAAAGGTCAAAATGATAGGCCTATGTCAAGTCACCAATCACAAATTCATCCTTTGAGTCCATACTTGACCTTGGCCAATTTATATTTCTACTATGTTGTTTGCATAAATGATCTTCATATATTTTGGTTCTTTTTTATATTTGAGGGTTGACAATACTTACCTAGAAAGTGACACCTTTATGTCACAAGGAGACATGTTCCCATAGGTCAACCCCCCAAATATATGTACAAAATTTTGAACACAACTGGTAAGGATCTTAAAATGATGTATGGAAGTCTCTTACTTTGTTAAGTATACCAAATCAAAATGTGTGAATATAAATAACTCATTTAATTCTCTCGGATGCTTGAAAAATGAGAAATGTGAAATCGATGTAACTAAATATCATTAAATACTAGCACTAACATCAAATTTGATATAGTAATGGGAGGAGGGTTCAAAAGGATGACTATCTCACAATAAAGTAAAATGAAACAACACACAATTGCATATCAGAATCTCAATAAAAAATAATAATAAAACAATAGGACCTTTATTGATTCTATCTACCATAATGGGCTCCCAACATGCTAGTCCTCAACCATTTGATTATAGATATGCAGATTATATAATTCAAATAATTTAATAGTATAACCCTAAAACTCAACTTCCAACTCTTTCTACTAACTATGACTCCCATATGGTTATGTATGATGTTTATAGTAGCGCCAAGCCTTAGAAATGATCATGGTCAACATGAAGATGATACAAAGCCCAATTCCTCATGAAACATGTAGTTGGTCAAATGTATAGTTGAATCTCCCAAATCAAATGCAACAATGATGGATCTTCCTACAACTCACACCTAAGCAATCATAGGGCTAATGTACCTTGATATGTGTTCCTTCTTTGGCACAAACTTTGGAAAGCTATCACAAGCCATGAATAGTGAACTAAGTGTAAGTATAGATCAATCTCGATAAAGTTTAAAGACCAATAGGTGCCTTTGTAATAATAAAAAAAATGGAAAGTGAATGTGATATTAAAGGATCATAGTAGAACATATATCCCTTTCAATGATGAAAGATATAAAACTATGGTAAAATGTAATAATATATTCAATTACTAGAAGGTAAATAAAAACCTACACATAAAATAAACAAGTAAAAAAATATTTTCGATTGATGCAATATTTCTCTTACACCCTAGGATGCTCTTGCATTAGACACCCAAGTTATTTGAAAAGTGAATCCCTCAATTTTAGAGAGAAACCAAGATGATTTACCTTAGCCTTTGAAATCCATGATGAATCTTCTTCAAGATTTTACTTCCATTTCACAAGATATTCCTCATATTGTATGTTCTTGGTGCTTATACCAATTTGGCTATCCAAAATCTCCTCCATCTCCTCCTTTTAATATTACAATGTCCGACATTGACATTATAATTATGTGCTACTATCTCCTAACTATGATTCATGATATTGATATAGATTTGTAATGTTAAACACTAGTGATATCCCTAAGCCTTTTAGTAACTATACTTTAAATATGCATCTCTTGAATCAAACCTTTTCATGGTTCTACAAGGACCAAACTTCTTCATCTTCAACTTGTTTTATGTTCCAAATAAAAATATCTTCTTCCTTAGGTACACCATCACTTCATTTCCAACTACAAACTTCTTGCGTCTTCTCTTCCCATCAACTTTCTCTTTATATTTCCCATTCATTTTCTCCAAATGACCTATTAATTCTCCATATACTCCCTTCATGTGTTTTGTAAATTCTTCCACCTCTACACTCATACTTTATTCTTTATTGATATCCTTCAACTCTGATACATTCTTTAGACTATTGTCATATGTAGTCTTAAATATTATTTTCCCTATACTCCAATTCATTAAATTATTGTATACAAAATATGCCTCTAGTAAGATGATATCCAAATTTATTGGATTCTCTCCAACTAAATATCTCAAAAAAATTCGAATAAACTCATGTTTACAACTTCCATCTACCCATCAATTTATGTGATATGTTAAACTAAATTATAGGTTTATCTTCATCATCTTTGACAATGTTCTAAAAAATATCTAACAAAATTTATATCCTTGTCAAAGACTATACTCCTTGGCAACCCATCCGACCTCACAAATTCCTTGAAAAATAAATCAGCCACATGTACCATATCATTACTCTTATTACTGTGACCTGGCTAATCCCCAATAATTTCTATGCATAAATTTTAAGATAATATTTAATTCCCAAATTTAATACTTTGAATTTAAATTGAATATAATAAATAAATCAACAATTTCATTCAATTACACTAATTTATTTCGTGAATAAATTATTAGTTGCACTTCACTACACAGTAAATACAAAAGGATTTAAAACAACTTTATTTCTCAGATAATTTGATGCAAGAGCTTTTGGTTTGATTTTTATTTAATATTTTTGTGGTACTAAATTTTTGCTTGCATACCCACGTGGAAAGGATGATAAAGAAAATTTGAGTTAGTTATGAGATTTTTTAACTTTTAGATTTGCATGGAAATCGGAAAACCAAGAAACCATTAGAGAGGTGGAGGGAATCGCCATTGTTAGTTGGGAGTGTTTGTTTCGACAAGAAAAGAGAAAAATGGTTTTGGTAAGGAAGTCGATTCTGAAGTTTGAGAGGGAGCGAATTGTTTTGGAAAACAAAGAGAAATACACGATGGGGATAGCATGGGAAGGAGGTAAGAACACGGTAGGAATAGAGAGGGCTACGAACTTGTGAAGAGGGAATTATGTAAGGCAATGTAAATGAAGCCACAACTCATGCCTCTAGTGGAAGGACCAAGTTTGAATGGTCAGAAAACTAATTAAAGGAAGTGTCATCATGCAGCGGAAAGAAGACATGAGCAGAAAGATGAATGGTGGAGAATATGGAGTTTGCAGTGTTGCACTCGAGAGGATTTTAGCCTATGAGTCATCAACCAAGTAGAGTGGAAAGTGATTCTTGCAAGAAACAACTACATTTTGGTCATTGTCTTGTTTCTCTATACCTTGAATTTAAATCCATGGTGTTGCTGGTTGGTTCGATTTGTGTTCATCTTCCTGTGTTTGTTGTATTGAATGGAAACTAGGATATGCCCATCATTTTTTATCTTTCTTTATCGCCTTGTAATAGTTGCATGTTTCATTGTATAAAGAATGAGTTATTTACAGCTTTAATGCTTGTTCCTTGAATGTTTGAACAAGTAATATTTTTGAAGGTTTTTTGTCGCCTCTATTTGTATTGGTCAAGTTGTTTGTTCTAGTGTTCTGTAGAAAGTTATGGTGGAATTGAGTAACCATTTATTTATTCTATCACTGAGTATTTAACTAAAAGAGGGGGAAAAATGTATTCAAACCAAAAAAGAGCAGTATAAAGCAAGGGAATTACACACCCCTATCATTTTCCACTAATTGGTCCAAATTTTGAGACAAATTTGGGGGTAAATGGCCCCTGTCCACATTATTCCAATCATGCAAATGATCAAAAGCCTATTTAGCCAAACAATCTGCAACCCCATTCCATTTGCACGAAATATGACAAAAAGAAACAGAATCAAAGGAAGCACACATATTAAGAATTTGTTTTATAATAATAGCCAAATGCCAACTAACATCCTCTAATTGCCGCTTCTTCAACAAAGTCACTACCACCTAAGAGTCTGATTCACAAATGATTTCTCTCCACCTGAGAGAACAACCATGCTCCATAGTACATAAAATGGCAAGAGCCTCCATCACATTGTTAGTATACCAACCCTTATAAATAGAAAAGATAAATTCAATAGTCCCAGAACTAGTCCACCCAACACCTCCAATACCAATAGGACCAAGATTTCCACGAGAAGAACCATCTGTGTTTATTTTCAACACACCCTGAGGGGGAGGGCACTAACTCCCCTCCCTATTTATCTTCTGAAGGGGATGATGACATCTATTTCTCTTGATCTAACCAGCACTCTGAGTAGCCCCCCTCTGAAGAGGAAGATTAAGATGAGTACAAAAGGAAACCTCTCTTGGATCCACACCCTTAGCCAAGTCACACTTAATTGTAGTAGCTTCTCCCATCGAATGAAGAATCCGCCACCACAAGTGTTGAACAACCAACTTCACATCTTGAAAAATCCTTCGGTTCCTCTCCAGCCATATATGCCAGATAATAAAAGTTGATCCTAGAGCCCAAGAAACTTGAAGAAAAGAGGTCTTAACAAGGGCCTTCCCCCACCGGGCAAAGAAATCTACCAAAGAAGAGACATGCTAGCAAGTTTGGTTCCACACATTCCACCAAAGGTGCCAAAGCCTCCTAGAAAAGGAACACTAGAAGAAGAGATGAGAGACATTCTCCTCATTGTTACTGCACAAAACACGTGCATCGAGGGACCCTAGAACCCTCTCTTTCACAAGTTATCCCAAGTAAGACACCGGTTCTGGACCACCAGCCATAGAAAAAAAATGCACTTGGGCCAAGAAAATTTATTCCGCACTTGTTTCCACCAAGGAACCTCAATGTCCCCAAACACCTGCCTAACCAACTCACCATAACCTATTGAAACATAATACTTACCTAATAAATCACTATTACTCCAAGCTAGTACATCCTGCCCTGCCATGGAATTGCATTCCCAAGATGCCAGAATTTGAGCCAACTCTTGCATATCCTCCTTTGACCCTCCTAGCGGCCAATCCAAGGAGTGCTTCCATCTAAGGCTAGTAGCCAATCCAATATTCCAAACAGATTTGTAATGCTCAACCGTATTCCAAACCACAACAATAAAATGATCACAAAGAGACTAGAGGTGAGGGTAAGTAGAAAGAATGAGAGGGTGACCATCCCAAGAATCCCACCAAAAAAGGGCTTGAGAACCCAAATGACATATCCAAAAAACCCCTTCTTAACCTATTGATCCCTTGATTTGAGGGTATTCCAAATCATAGATCCCCTTCCTTCTAAAGGGAAATGAGGAACATAAAAAATGTTAATATCCTTAAGATACTTGTGGGTAAGAATACAAGCCCAAAGTTGATGTTGACTAGTACACCTACGCTAATATAACTTGGTTGCAAGAGCTTTCCCATTCAAAATAGCAGAACACAATCCAAGGCCCCCTCTTTCCGTGGCCTGCACATCGTATCCCACTTAACAAGACTCCATTTGGTCGACTGCAAGTTACCACTCCAAAGAAATTTTTGTGAGAGAGCATTAAATTCCCTTAGGAAATACAAAGGAGCCGCTTGAACAAAACCCATGTAAATAGGAAGAGCTTGGATAACAGACTTTAGAAGAGTCACTCTTGCAACAATAGAAAGCCATCGATGAGTCCAATGATTGACTTTAATACGTAGCTTATCAAGAAATTTTTGCCAAGAAGACCTAGGTTGCCTACCAACAACAAGAGGTATTCCCAAATAGACAAAGGGAAGAGACCCAATCTGAAACCTCAAAATATCAGCAATCCACCATTGAATAGCCTAAGGAGTATAAAAAAAGAAGATAGAAGATTGGTGCTCATTTATTTTTTGACCCATAGTAGCAAGGTAAATATCCAAAGCCTACCTAAAAGATGCAGCCTCTTGAAGGTAAGCCCTCCCCATAAGAGAAGTGTCATCCACAAACTGAAGATGAGAGAGTTGCAAAAGCCCATTGCCTCAACACCAGCCTTGAATCCTGCCTTGGGAAACCCACGAATTCAAAAATCTACCCAAGCCCTTAGCCATAATAATAAATAGATAAGGGGAGAGAGGATCTCCTTAACGAAGTCCCTTGGAAGCCACAAAAATCTCAGAAGGTTCCCCATTCATAAGAACAAAAAAAGAGGAAGAGGTAACACCACTCATAGTCCAACTGACCTAATATGGACTAAAACCAAAGCCTAAGAGAATTCTTTGCAAAAAGTGCCACTTAACTCTATCATAAGCCTTGGCCATATCCAACTTGATGAACATAGACTTCTCCTTGGAAGTTTCCATAAAGTGGATGACCTCAGAGGCAGCCACCACCCCGTCCAAGATCTATCTACCAACAAAAAAGCTCATTGCTCCCCGGAGATAATAGAAGGAAGACAAAATTTAAGCCTCTCAGTGATCAATTTAGTAATAATTTTATACACCACATTACAAAGAGCAATAGGTCAAAATAAATCTAGTCAATCCGCACCTTCCTTTTTAAGAATAAGAACTAAAAAAGTAGAGTTCAAAGAACAAAGCATCTACTTACTATGAATAAATTCTCGTGCAACCTCCAACAAACCCAAATTTTTAATATCCCAAAATTCCTAAAAAAAATAAATAAGAAAACCATCCGGTCTAGGGGCTTTACCTATATTCATCCCAAAAATGACCTCTTCCAATTCCTGCAAAGAAATTGGGCGAATGAGGAAATCATTCATCTCCTTGGAGATCAGGGAGGGGACACAAGCAAGGATCAAATTATCCTCATCTTTAGTAGAGGGTAAATCCTCAGAAAAAAGAGCAGAATAAAATTTTCTAGCCTCACGAGACAAAGCCTACAAAGAAGAAATACAGATCCCATCCGCATCAACTAGAGAGGAAATACAAATTCTATTATGACGGGCCTGCACAGAATGATGGAAGAAAGTAGTATTCTTGTTTCCTTCCTGAAGCCAATCAATCCAAGCCTTCTACTTCTAGAAAATCTCCTCCTGAAGCTCCCATTCCTCCACAACTCTCATAACCTAGGCTTCCACTTGACCCAAAGCATCCGAGAAACCAAAATCTTGAATTTGGAAAATAATCACATCAAGGCTTTCCTGAGCACTCTTCTTCATAACCTTAAAATTTCCAAAACTCATCTTATTCCATCTCTTAAGGTAAAATTTAACATACTGAATTTTCTTAACAAATGTGTACATAGTTGTATCATAGGCAGGGCTACCATCATGCCATCACTAAGCCTTAATATCATCCAAAGAAGACTCCTGAAGCCACATAAGCTGAAACTTAAAAGGAGGATTCTTGGGAGTAGTAAAATGGGAAACTGGAAGTTTAATTGGCCAATGATTAGAACCCCTTCAATAAAGAATCTTAGAACCTATAACCAATGTACCTCCCACCCAAAAAAAAGAAGCAAGAAATCTATCCAACCTTTTCAAGATAGCTTACTCTCCACTCTGTCTATTATTCTAAGTGAAAATCCCATTAGAAGGATTAACATCATTTAAAGCAAGAAAATCCACATTCTCCCAAAAAAGAGCAGCAACAAGCCCAAGCCAAGGCGACCCACCTCTTTTCTCCTCCAGGCTCAACACATAATTAAAATCACCAGCTAAGATCTAACATACCTTATATGATCCCAAAGCCTAATTTTTCCATGAATATCAATGGGGCATAAACATTAGTAACCAAAATGGTCTCACCTGTTTCCAAAGAAGAGGTAGCCATTGAAATAGTAGAATGATTGGAAATCCACCAAATAGGAGAAATATTTCTAGGATCCCAAAAAGAGCCAAACCCCCAGAACTCCCCTAAGAACCAATACACTGACATTGACCAAAATACTAGATACGAGAAGCACATTGAAACATACAATAAACTAAGAGTTTAGTCTCTTGAACACAAAAAATGTCTTGAGAATGGACAGCAACTAGATCATGAATAGCCTTTTGATGAGGGGTGCTATTCAATCCTCTTACATTCCATGAGAGAACAATCATGAAGGTGATGGTGAAAAGTGGGCATCAATGGGTTTAGTAGATCCAGATTCCACCATAAACTCTCTAGTACACTTAGTCTTCTAAAGATCCTTCTTGTGACCAATTTTAGCAGAATGCTCTGGTAGTCCCTTCAAAATTATGCATTGTTGCACCCCTAAGGTTAGAGAAGACCTTTTTCTCTTGCCAGAAACTAGTCCCTCCTTTGCTAAATCTTCCAAAATAATATCATCATCATCATCCTACATATGATAATTCAAAGTTACCAGATGATCCTGCATACCCTATGATAAATGAAGATCCTAACCAACTCCCTGTCCCTGACCCACAACACCATCCATACCCACAACATTAGAAGGAAGATTCGATAGGATTCCTTCCTCCAAGGTTGAAGAATTCAAAACTTCAAATTGATTAAAGTCCTCTTCATTCTTCCTATCCTTGAACGATCTCTTCTAACCATGACCCTTAGCCTGCTTAACCGGCACAAAGTCATCTTTATCCGGTTCACCCTCCATCATAGAAGATTTCACTTTTTCCTCCCCAACAACTTTTGGAGTCGAAGATGAAGGAGAGGAATTAGAAGGAGGAGTCTTTGTAATCTTAGGACATTTCTTTTGAAGATGTCCATACTCATGAAAAATTTGACAAATAAAAGGAAGAGACTCATAATCAAGCTGCTGAATCTAGACAAAGAACCAAGACAAATTTATGGAGAATCGAAAAGGGATTATTCAAATCAACCTCCACACAAATCCGATCAAAATAAATAACCTTTCTTTCAAGGGTTTTTTGAGCAACAACAATAGGCTTACCAAGAACAATCGTAAGCCATTGCAAAATATCTTCTCTCTAAAACTCTAGGGGAAGCCTCGAAAAATAGACCCAGATAGGAACCCCCGATGACAATTCTTCAGCTATGTTAAAACCCATATGTTAAGGTTGTATAAACAGTCTGACATGATTATAAAAGTAGGGTCCTCCCTCAAAAACCCGATTCCTATCAGCCATATTGGAAAAAACAACCACAAAATAATTGTTTGCAGCCACCATTGGCTCCATGTCACCCTCAACCTACCACGTACATTTTATCCAAGCATCCAAAGTCAGCAAAGGAATACGGATCCTTAGAAATTTTCATATTAAAGCATGTCTATTCCAATAAGAAACATCATCAACCATAGATTCTAGAGAAAGAACCAAGATCGGACGATCCTGACTCCTAGGCAAACAACCATTCACTTTCTTTAGTTTAGAGCCCTCCCCCACATAAAATGACTCAGATTGTTGAGCTTTGAAACCTAAAGAGGAGCCATTAAGAGACGCATCAAGTCTAGCCACCACCAAACTGGAAGAATCCTATTGCACCACCATGATCCAAACAAAAACCCCCTTCAGACATGTAACAAAAAATTCACTCAAGAAAACCCACCCTTGAAAGCAAAAAGAACCCACCCCCAAGCACAAAAGAGAACCAAATCCCACCCCTAAAAATAGAAAAAAACCCACCCTTGAATGCAAACTAGCTCTCCACACAACACCAAACTCCCCAAGATGGCATGCACGCGGTGCCAAACACATGCAAGTTGCACCTACATAGATGGGGGCCTGCACAATAGAAATGAACAAAAATGCATCCTCGTCATTCGCCACTTATCATAGAGTCTTGATTTCATTCTATCATTGAGTATTACATAGTGGTTGTGTTTAGATTTGGTAGTCATCATTTTGGTGAGTGGGTAGGTTGAGTCATCATTTTGGTATCAGAGCGTTTGAGTGGGTAGGTTGAGTCATAATTTTGGTATGATAGCCTAAAAATTATAGGAAGGGGAAGTCAATTATACTCATGAGATTTTTGGAGAAGTATGTGTGTGTGTGAAAGTTTTTATAGGTTAATAAGAAGAACCTGGGTACCAAAAGACCAGGTAGAGGAAAAGGAGAGAAGCCCTTGGTGAGGTATCGAGAAGAAGCTAATAAGAAAGATAAAAAGATGCAACAATATGCCATGAAAGAAAGCATTTGAAAGGAAGGGGAAATGAAAATAAATGTGAAGAAGAAGAATTTGGAGTGGGATAAAGAAATCAAAAAGTCGAGGAGAGATTTAGAGAATGTAAGAAGTGGCTTGAGGAAAGAAGACAAGAATATGGTTGGTGTTGGCTATTGAAAAAAAAGTTCAAGTGTCCTATGAAGATGATTGTTAAGAAAAGGAGAGGGTAGAATCTAGCTACCTTAAAAAGAGATGATGAAAAAGGTTTCCATAGCAGAGAGTTTCTAAGTGAGCAATATTACCTAGTAGAGGTGAAGGAAAAATAAAGTGCAACGAGCGTAGAAGATTTCTGTGCACAATTTTTTCAGTGAAAGAATAGGAGTGGATGGAGAAACTTTTCAATGGTGATAGGAAGACAAATGGGACAATAGAGGATAAAAATATGAGGGTTGTAGCTAATGATCAAGAAGTTATTGCAAAAAAAGAGGAAAATTATGAAATTATATATACAAATTTTGATAGTTGTGTTGTGAATGGAGTCCAAGATGGTTTGTTGATGAAGGTATTGGCCTATGAAGGAGAGAATTTGGAAAAAATGATTGATGAAGTATCAATGAAAAAGAAGATTGACATACTTTCGAGAGTCTCTTGGAAGAAGCTTGAGGAGTGCACATACAAGGTAAACGGTAAGAAAGTTGATTCTGACAATTTTAGTAATAATGCTTTTAAATTTTTGAATGAAATTGTTGAAGGGAAGAGTTTAAAAGTAGAAGGTGAAAATGATGAACCAAATGGTGGCAATGATGTCTATGAATGAGAGATGAAGTTTTAGAGGCTTACAAATGAAAAATACATAAGAAGGAGAAGATACAAAAACAAAAATAAAAACAAACGAAAATAGATTGAACATATGGCACTTGTTCTAGAGCGATGATATAATACATGAAAGAAAATACCAAAGAAATGATTTCTGGTTGGTGACCTCATGTGTGGGAGCACATACTTTCTTTTGTCTCTTGGGAAGCCTAATGTGGGAGCTTTTGGTTTGATTTTTATTTAATATTTTTGCGGTGCTAAATTTTGGCTTGCATACTCACGTGGAAAGGAGGATAAAGTGGATTTGAATCAGTTATGAGAGTTTTTAACTTTTACCTTTGCATGGAAACCAAAAACCAAGAAACAACTAGAGAGGTGGAGGGAATTGCCACTATTAGTTGGGAGTGTTTGTTTCGACAAGAAAAGAGACAAAAAATGGTTTTGGTAAAGGAAGTTGATTCTAAAGTTTGAGAGGGAGTGAACTATTTTGGACAACAAAGAGAAAGACACGATGGGGATAGAATAGGGAGGAGGCAAGGATGCAACAAGAATAGAGAGAGATACAAACTTGTGAAGAAGGAATTATGTAAGGAAAAGTAAATGAAGCCACAACCTGTGCCTCTAGTGGAAGGACCAAGTTTGAATGGTCAGAAAACTAATTAAAGGAAGTGCCATCATGCAATGAAAAGAAGACACGAGCAGATCGATGAATGGTGAAGGCAGATTGGGGATGGTCACACAGGAGTGAAGAATATGGAGTTTGCAGTGTTGCAACCGAGAGGATTATAGCTTTGGAGTCATCAACCAAGTAGAGTGAAAAGTGATTCCTATAAGAAAGGACTACATTGTGGTCATTGCCTTGTTTCTTTATACCAAATGTAAACCCCTGGTGTTGTTGGTTGGTTCAATTTGTGTTCATCTTCCTATGTATGTTGTATTGAATGGAAACTGGGATGTGCTCGTCCTTATTTATCTTTCTTTAAATTGCCTTGTAATAGTTGCACGTTTCATTGTATAAAGAATGAGTTATTTGTAACTTTAATACATGTTCCTTGAATGCTTGAAAAAGTAACACCTTTGAAGGGTTTATGCCACCTCTATTTTTATTGGTCAATTTGTTTTCTCTATCACTTTGTATAACTTTTTAATGGAATTGAGTAATCATTGATTTATTCTATCATTGAGTATTGCAGAGTGGTTGTGTTTAGATTTGGTAGTCATCATTTTTGTATCAGAGCATCTGAGTGGGTAGGTTGAGTCATCATTTTGGTATCAGAGTGTCTGATTGGGTAGGTTGAGTCATCATAATTTATTAGGAATTAATAAATACTTATCTTTTGAAATGTGCAGATAATCCCAACAATTGTTGGATTGGACCCTGATTCAACCTCTTCCGTCTGTGAGCAATCTAAGAGGAGTAAGCATACTTTTTCTCTCTACACGATTGTTGGTTCCTCTGAAACAATGTTAAAAACTCATGCAAAAATATCATGCCCTGGCCAAGACCATCCTGAGTGAAACCTCTTGTACCCCAGGTTGGTCACACACTATGGATGTGCCCCCTTCTCCATATTTCTCACAGCCTACTAACTTGGAATCCTATTCCAACAATGTATTGTGCTTGACTATTTCCTCTTTTTTGTGTACCCAAATTGTTTAGTTTTCATGGGTTTTATACAACTCAAAGGGTAGTTCCAACTGACACACCCTTTTGAAAATAATTACCTTACAACATCCCATGAAAACTCCAATAATTTTTTTATTACATTTATTTCTTGAACTATTACATTATTTATATTTTACTTTTTGTGAACCCCAGTCCAACACCTGCACAAATACAAGAAGAAAACACATTAGTAAGCTCATATGCAAGATAAAACAAGGATTTCCCATGAAATCTATCTATCATGCTTAATAATAGGAAAAACGAAGAACAAACATGAAAAGATAAATGAAATCCTAATTAAGCAATGCAAACTCTTGATCCCATGGGGTGGTTGGTGCTAATTGGTGTGTCAAAATTGTCCCTTTCCCAACTCCTTTGTAAGCTTTGTGATAAGTCGTGGATGATTGAAGCTCCTTGATGAGATTTTGGCATAACCTTGCTATGAAATCATAAAAATGATGAAAAATTGCTATGAAGTAGGCAAAATTAGCTCTCAATATGAAGATAGTAACTTTGCTCAAATTGTGGATGATATTGCAATAGAGGAGGCCTCTATTTATAGATTTGAAGAATGGAAGATTGAAGGATTTGGGTGAATGTGGGACAAAAGACCAACCAATGAGAGAAGGCCACTTGTCCACATGCGATTGGAGGAGGAATGAGCACATTTTGGTTAATGTGCATGATAAATGCTATGAGATTCAAATGTGAAATTTGAATGTGTCATGTTGGAGGGAGAAGGAAATGGAGTTAATGCCACTTGGATCAAGGCCAAGGACGTGTAAGAGGCCTTAAATGCCTTGTTGAAAGTACCCATCCCTTTTTGGAGGGATTTTTGAATTGGAGGAATAATCCATAAAAGATGCTCTTTTGAATGGAAATCGATGAATTAATAAATCAAATAAATTGATTTATTGTTCAAGTTGCAAAATCTAGATGATTTGAGTGATTAGGATTAACATTAATCGGGATTTGATTAATTAAGAGGGGGATTACCTGATTTGACCATTTTGACTTGGATTTTAGGGTTTAAATAAATCAAAATGAGAGGAATAATGATTTTAGACTTAATTAAATAAAGTTTGATTTATTTAATTAAAGAGAATGGTGTTAGTTTTAAATCAAATAAAGATAAATTTATTTAATTTAAATAAGATGAATTTAGAGAATTATTTAATTAAAAGAGGGACTATAGGATTAATTAAATAAATTGATTTATTTAATTAATAGGAGATGATGAATTAATCAGATAAAAGCGGATTTATTTAATTAAGAGATGAAATGTGATGAATTTAATCAAATAAATATTATTCAATTAAATTAATTAGTGAAGGGGATAATTAAGGAAGAAATGATGTTAGTAAGATCAGGATCAGGTGTGTTGGATCAACTTGTATATTTTTCATGTGTACATTTTGCCCCTCTTTGAAGCAATGCACTTGTTGCATTGATTCAAAGAATAAACTTATGTGATCAAAGTTCAAAAAAATTCTGACTTTTTAGATACCCTACTGCTGCCCCAGTGGAAGGATTATGCTGATATATTGCCCCCTTGAGAGATCAAGCAAAAATGTTCGATTTTCCAATCGAGATCACGATAAAATGCGAGAGGAGTGGTTCTATTGATCAGAGGACGAAAGATAATTCTTTGATGTATAAATAGTCATCGGCCATGGGTAGAGTCATGTATATTTTGATACAACACACTGATTTTGGATAGAAATGTTAGTAAAGATAGAAAAATAAGATGATGAAAGGAGGATCCAACAAGCCACCATTATTAATTTTGATGATGATGATTTGCTTACTAGGAGTTGAGATTTTGAAAGGACCAATTACTTTATGTTTGATAACACACATAGGGATGATGCATCAAGGTATAAAGGACCAGAATGGCGTTGTACCTAGTGTGATGGAATTCGACTCAACAATCAAATAGGAGTATTCATATTCACATTTGACATACAAAAACCTTGCTAGGATGCACCTAACAAAGCAAGTATTCGCCAAGTTATTTTACAAGAATATCCAACAAGAAAAATAGATAAAAAAGATAATGATCATTGCCCCATTCCTTTCTCTCTAAACCTATTTTTTTTAGGCATCATCGAGAGGTCCTTGGACTGAGTGCAAAATAAGATAAGTCAAAAAGGCCAAGATAAAGTAAACAAATAAGCTAATGTTCTTCATACCACTAGCCAACGCTAAACTACTGTGAGATAACTGATGCTTATGTCCATTGTGGGAAGGATACATCCTAGGACATGTTGTGATCGGGTTTTTGATGAGATTGATTGGATAATAAGCTATTGCTACTCCAAGTTGATCAATTTGCTTGCTTACTAAACTAGATTTGAGACTTTGACGGTTAGGGTGTTCACTTTTGAACTTGCTAGACTTGCTTCCGACTGACCCACCAAAGGATGAAGGTGATGATTGATTTATTAGGAATGAGACAATCATGGGTGAAAGCGAGATGAGATGGATGCACCATTTTGGGTTTTTCAAATTTTTTGAGGCTGTTTTTATTTTTTGATTTTTGGATTTTTTGGTATTTTGAGATGTTTTATAAATGTTTTTGGTATTTTTGAGATTTATGACGAAGAGAATAACTTAAAGACCTTTCTCAAGAGTTGATCCGTAGATTATCTTTGCCTACGTTATATACATAGAGACCTTGTAGTTTGATTGACGACAAACTTGACTTGATGATGAGAAAGATGGGAAAACGGATTGCCAGATTGTGATGGACGCATAAAGGACTGACCTAGGGTGTCTCAGAGGATGATCAAAGATCAACCTTGCCTACGTTCAAGCTCAGAGATGACATAGTTTGGACTAGATGATGCCACTTTTTTATTTTGATATAATTTGGATGTTTTTGGATTTTTGGATGTTTTTGATTTTTGATTTTCTGATGTTTTTGGATTTTTCGCATGATTTTGACGATTTGAATATGGATATGTGATGATATTAGAGCTTTGTTTTGGGATTTTGTTAAAAAACGAAGCTAAGGTTGATTGATCAGATCAATCGATTGATGATGATAGCATTTTTGAGGATACACAATAATGCAAAGATAGTGTTAAGCAACACAAGGATTGGGAAAGATATCCCAAGATGATGATGGATTGGTTGGATTTGATTGATTAGGATTTGAAAAAAAAAATGTTTTGAATGTTATGATGTGATGTTGAAGTACACATTAGATGCGACTGATATTGATTGTTTGGATTGATGTTTGATGAAAGATAAATCTTGATAAGGAATGTCGTCTCGTCAAGATATGCCATGGGCTAGTGACTCAGATTCGTGCTCACAAATGCTTGACCAATTTGATTTCACGTTTTCCAATGTTTACATCACCACATAAGATGGAGGATATAGATCAAGATTTATTCCACAAGCAAGATGCAAATATCTGCCCCCAGTGTCTAGCAATGTTTGAAAGGCCATGGGTGGATTCTTGGATAGATGGAGGGAATGTTGGTTTTATTATGGATGAGATGAGATGCTTCAAACTGAACTTAGCACATGTAGATGCTCAATTCTACACATGATGCCTATTTTATAGGTTTTCATCATGGTACCTATCTAAAGTGCCACTGAAGTGGTTTTCACTGGAGGACAATTTTTTTCTTTACTGTTTTCAATCCTTTTTTTGATTTTTTTTTATTTTTGTTATTTTGATTTTTTTTGTTGGTTGAAAGATTCCAAGCTCATGCTGAATCACCTGGTGGTACCAATGTAGATTCTTTTTTCATAATGTGCCATTAATATCCTTCTTGAAGAAGTTTCTTTGCCAAGATACGTCCACTTGAATGCAACTTTTGAGATTCTTGATCTGCTTTGCTGATAGTGGATTAACTTTGTCTTTGTGCGCACATCGCAATAGAGTGCCTTCTGAATCCTTATGATGAAGGGTCATCACCAACACATGGTCAATGTGAGAATTGGATATCATTCGTGGAGGCATGGATGGAGTGTGTTTAGGGATAAACGATGGATTGGTTGATAGTTTGGAACCTTTGACTCTCCAAACTTGGGAAGATGAGCAATGATGGGTGGATACAAAAGTGTGCATGGAATTAGGACCAACAAATTGATATACTTTGTATGTTTCCTGAGATGTTTTCTTTTTCCTTTGTGTACATCTTTGATGGATACTTTTCTCTTTTTGATTTTGCCCCATAATTTCTTTGACTAATGGAGTATGATAGGGATCATCTTTATTTTTATTTTTTGGTATCCATATGTATTTGATTTGTCTGACATGCTTCTCAGCTTCTTTTTCGTTGATAACATTCTTTATGCTTTTATATGAATCTTTCTTTTGATGTCGGTCCCAATTCATGGATGGGGTGATGGGTGGATGGAGATTTATGATGTGGCGGGTTGTAGTATTGGCTTTGGTTTCATCATAAGGATCCTTCATGCTCCCTATGTTGACGTTTGTGTTTGCTTGAGATGAAGTTGCCCCTAGTTTTATAGTAGTATCACTGATATTTTTAGATCCCTTAATTATTGAATAACTAGGACCTTGATGCTTAGGATTCCCAATAATCTGCACTTGTTCCAGGATACCATGTTCTTGTAGGCCTAATCCCCTACCTTGATAATTCATCTGTTGAAACATTTTATCTGCAATAGGATATGATTTACCTTGGAAATAAGGTGCTAATACTTCTCTGCTCCATGGTGGATCTTCAAAGGTGCTAACTTATTCATTGATAAGATAGCTTGCCCTAAAAAAGGTAACCGATCCAAGTTTATAAGTGATAGGATCCTCCATATGTGGGATAACTTCTTGATTGATATCTTCAGCTTGATCTTGTGAAATGTCAGATTTTAATGCTTCTTCAATAGGTGTTGATGATTCATCATCCATATTAAACTTTTCCTCGTGATTCATTCTTGATATGCTTTCACATGATGTTTTTGATTCACAACTTCTATATAAGCCTTCTTCATGACCCATTTTTGATATGTCTTTGGATTTTTCTATATCTTGATTATGTGTGCAAATGTTAAGAGTAGGAGACTCTTGTTCTTTGGTAATGATATCAAGAGTATGAGACTCTTGTTTTGAACAAAGATCATCTACATGTCTATCCATGGGAAGCATCTCATGGGTCTAAATGGGGGAGTATGTGCTATGTGGATGTGATCATCTCGTATGGATAGGAGAGTGTCCACTATATCATTGTAGTAGCTTGGAGACAAAAATTCTTGATCTCGAATGATTTCAGAATTGCTTTTGACATGCTTTGGATCAAGTTCTTGACAAGGGTCAATTTCAAAGGATGGATTTCTTCCAAAGGGTTCTTGGATATCTTTATTAGGAATGGGAAGTGGCTCGATATCCTCTTGAGCTTTGAGTGGACTTGGATCAAATGATGAGTTGAGGATTTCTTCAATATCTGTAACCATGAGGTCAAAGGATGTCAATATGTCTTGGAAAGGTCCATTTCTAGACTTTGGTGAAAGATGTTGATCATGCTTTGGAATAAGTTCTTGAGATATGTCCTCTAACTCATTAGGTGATGTAGAGACATTTTCAACATGATCATTGGTCAAAGGATCTTGATCATCATTTTCAATGATTGTGGTGGGAATCTATTTCAAGCTTTGTTGAGCAAGTGGGGCTTGTTGATATGCCTGCATTTATTGTGCCAACAATGCTTGTTGTCAGTCTTGTTGTTGATGTGCCAACAAAGATTGTTGTTGGGCTAGTAATTGGGCTACTGCCTATTGCGCTTGATACTATTGTAGGCCTTGTTGAAATTTTTGTTGTCGAGCTGCTTGCAATTGTGCATGGTATTGAGCATGGGCTTAAAAATGCATTTGTTGGAGTGCTTGTAATGTGATGCTGAATGAATTTTCCATTTTGTGTTTTTATTGCTAAAGTGAACCTCTAAGGTTTTTAGGACCAATGATGAGATGAAGGATGAAACGGTGAGGGATGGGTGTTTGAACTTTTAAGAACTTTGGATCAATGTTGGACTTTAGGACTTGAATTGATTTGATTTTGATTGATTGATAATGAAATTGTAGACTCTAGGAAATTGTGTTATCTTGGGGTAAACTCGCACACGAAAGGATAGTTTGACTAAGTGTGTTAAGTCAAACAAGATGATTTTGGATAATGAACTTGTAAATTCTAGGAAGTTATGTTATCCTAGAGAAAAATCGTACACAAGAGGATAGTTTGACTAAGTGTGTTAAGTCAAACAAGATGATGTTGATAATGTACTTGTAAACCCTAAGAAGTTATGTTATCCTAGGCTAAACTCATACACAAGAGGATAGTTTGACTAAGTGTGTTAAGCCAAACAAAGTGATGTTGATTTTTTCTAAAATTCTAGCATAAGTGATGTTTTCCAAGGTTCCAAAAGTTGTTGGTGAAATGGGATTTTGATAAATGTTTGGATGGGGTGAAGTGTTTTACTTCATCCTAGATGAACCTAAGAGGACTTGTTTACTAGACCAAGATATTGAAGAACATGTTTTTCCCTAAAAGTATTTCAAACCAAAAGATCAATGTTCGCATGGAAAACCATAAGATAGAAGATTGCAAGCACATGTGTGGGGTTCAATTGGGGTTAATATTGATTAATGACTTTCTTTTTACCACAATCACTTCTTGATTAGTTTTTCAAACTGAATGTACAATGTCCTAATTTTCTTTCATCCCCCAAAGTGCATTATGTGGAAATCAAGGATAGCAAGGCAAAGGTTTCCTAGTGTCGACTTTGGTGAAAACAAATGATGATTAAACCCAAGCACTTAGAAAATTCTAAGGATGGAATCCCTAGGGCAAGCAAGAGCACTTGGATTCGTAAAGGGTATTTGTTTCCCCCAAAGGGTTTGAAATTTTGAATCTTTTGTGAATGTTTGTTTTCCAATGTTTTAGATTCAAGCAAATTTTTTTGATTTTAAAAACATGTACAATCCCTAGGCTAGAAAGATAATATTTGTTGGGTTCCCACTTGGATAAATCCAGCTACGCATACTCAATGCAGATCATTAGATTATTGACCACATTGGCTCCCCCTTATAGTGCACTCGCTTCTCGGTTCAATCAAACATCAATACCCTAAATCTCCCATGGCATACTTTTCATCTCTACAACAAAACCACATGTATACGTGGGGCAGCTTCAAAGGACATGACCTTTTGCACCAAAAAATAGTTAAGGATTTTGGCCTTTTCTAAACAAGTGATTTAATGCAAGAATTCCATTTGTGTGGGACTATCCAAGCAGCGAGAGACCATTGTTTTCCTTCTCGTCGAAATAATCATCATGATATTGATCTTTGTTCCAATATCCACACTTATATCCCAGGTGGAAGTCGCTTGGCTTTAGCGTGTTCCTAGTTGGATCCTTCCCTTGGGTGATTACTTTTTCCCACAAGATAGGCCCGCTAAGATAAATAAAAGTGAGAAAGCATATCCCATAGTTTAATTGACCTTCGTTGAAAAACAAAGGGAGAACACTCACAATATACCACGCTCACACTCGCAAGATTGGATCAATTTTAATCCCAAAATGAAATGTGGAGGCAATTAATTTACTCAACTTAAGATCACCAAAAGAGATTTTGATTCTCAAGATCGTGGTGAGGCACGAGAGAAGTGCATACGTACTTTTGATGATTTTACTTTGAGTATACAATTATAAAATAAAACAACACTTGTTGATTTTAAGTCCACAAAGCAAAAATGAATTCTTTTTATAGCACCAAATCAAATGTGTGATTTTCCTTGTTTAATTGTTAAACCTTAATCCAAATCTAGTAAGTTGTTCTAAAGTTTTTTTTAGCCTTTTTTTGCAAACTTTGAAAGCTTTTGTAGTGTTCTTTTTAGAGCCCAAAAGAAATTTAGTGTCTTAAGAGCATGAAAGTAATCAAATCCTTAGAAAGGGATTATAAGTTCTCCCAAAAGTGTTTAAAAACACTTAATATAATGAGATGATAACATCATAAAGAACCCTTGGCCTTTGTTTTCCTTGTTTCACTTTTGATGAAGAAATTTCCTTTTTTGACAAATTTCAACAATTGTTAGATTTTTCTATTTTTGGTAATTTTACATGCATAACTTTGAGAGTCCTCTTTTTTTCCAAAAAATTTATAAAAATAAGATAGGATGAATTGCCAACTAACATCCTAAATTCGAAACATGAACTTCGAGTTATTAACAAAAATTATAACTTTTAGAAAACTAGAAAAAACAATAAATTGGCATTTTGAGGGCTAAGATAAAAGTTTCAAGCCCCAGAAATGTGGCAAAATGGCCACCAACCCACCTAAGATTAGTTGAGAATCCACATGCCACCTCATAATGAAATCACCTGTAAAATTTCAGCCAAAACCCACATCCGAGTCAAAAGTTATGACTTTGGGAAGTTCTTGCATCACAAAAAAAAAGTTAAAAATAATAAAAAATAAGCTTTTTACCTAACTCTAGCAGTGCAATCTGTGGGTGTGGCATAGTTTGGAAAGGTCAGCAGTGCAATATAGCGCCGCTAACGATTGAGAGCACCGCTTTGCAAATAAATAGTGACCGCGATTGTGGCGCTATTTGACCCAGTGGCGTAGTTAGCAAATGTGGCGGAGTTTACAAATATAGCGGCACAATATAGCGTCGCATGTGATTGAGAGCAGTGCTCTGCAGCAAGATAGAGAGCGCAAATGTGACACTTATTTTATCCTGCAACATAGTTTGGAGTTTTATGCGGTGCAATATAGCGCTGCCTGTCTAATAGCGGTGCAATATGGCGCCATAGGACTGTGAGTGGTGCAATTTCCTGTAGGCACAAAAAATGTCAAAAAACCACAAAATTTTGGAAAAATGTGATGAATTTTCTCCAATTCAACCCTCCTTCTAGCACCAAAATGTGAACCCCAATCCTATAACTGAACAAATACAAGAAGCAAACATATTACTAAGCTCATATGCAAGATAAAACAAGGATTTCCCATAAAATCTATCTACCATGCTTAATAATAGGAAAAACGAAGAACAAATATGAAAAGATAAATGAAATCCTAATTAAGCAATGCAAACTCTTGATCCCATGGGGGAGTTGGTGCTAATTGGTGTGTCAAAATTGTCCCTTTCCCAACTCCTTTGTAAGCTTTGTGATAATTTGTGGATGATTGAAACCCTTGATGAGATTTTGGCATAACCTTGCTATGAAATCATGAAAATGATGAAAACTTGCTATGAAGTAGGCAAAATTAGCTCTCAATGTGAAGATAGTAACTTTGCTCAAATTGTGGATGATATTGCAATAGAGGAGGCCTCTATTTATAGATTTGAAGAATGGAAGATTGAAGGATCTGGGTGAATGTGGGACAAAAGACCAACCAATGAGAGAAGGCCACTTGTCCACATGCGATTGGAGGAGGAATGAGCACATTTTGGTTAATGTGCATGATAAATGCTATGAGATTCAAATGTGAAATTTGAATGTGCCATGTTGGAGGGAGAAGGAAATGGAGTTAATGTCACTTGGATCAAGGCCAAGGACGTGTAAGAGGCCTTAAATGCCTTGTTGAAAGTACCCATCCCTTTTTGGAGGGATTTTTGAATTGGAGGAATATTCCATAAAAGATGCTCTTTTGAATGGGAATTGATGAATTAATAAATCAAATAAATTGATTTATTGTTCAAGTTGCAAAATCTAGATGATTTGAGTGACTAGGATTAACATTAATTGGGATTTGATTAATTAAGAGGGGGATTACCTGATTTGACCATTTGGACTTGGATTTTAGGATTTAAACAAATCAGAATGAGAGGAATAATTATTTTAGACTTAATTAAATAAAGTTTGATTTATTTAATTAAAGAGAATGGTGTTAGTTTTAAATCAAATAAAGATAAATTTATTTAATTTAAATGAGATGACTTTAGAGATTAATTAAATAAAATGAATTATTTAATTAAAAGAGGGACTATAGGATTAATTAAACAAACTGATTTATTTAATTAATAGGAGATGATGACTTAATCAGATAAAAGGGGATTTATTTAATTAAGAGATGAAATGTGATGAATTTAATCAAATAAAGATTATTCAATTAAATTAATTAGTAAAGGGGATGATTCAGAAAGAAACGATGTTAGTAAGATCGGGATCAGGTGTGTTGGATCAAGTTGCATATTTTTCGTGTCTACACTTTTATTATTTTTTTCTTCCACAAGGAAAAAGTCTCATAAC
>CM021109.1:106689141-106710406 GCA_007115665.2 Sequoiadendron giganteum
ATTAAGGTGTGTTGTTATTATTCCACTTACACATATTTTCCGCACATAGAGCTTATTGAAATTTTCATAATTGACTACCCTTAAACATAATATCATTTTAAATCAAGCAATCTAATTATTTAATTCCATCCATGATTACTAATTCATTACATGCTTTCCATACTTCCAAAAATTCATGATCAATTTTATACAGGTGTTTCAACTCTTCAAATCCAACTACTACTCTTATTTTTGTCAACAAATTTTGTCTTCTACTCAATATATAAATTCTATTTGAATTTCAACTCTTATGATTCAAATAAAAAGTATAATTTTTTTATAAAATACACCCATTATATATGTCTCCAATTCAACTTCCCTTAGCTGTACAAATATTATAATTCTTAATGATTAATATACAACACAAACTCCTTTAGCAACAAGCAATGTTTCCACTTATTAAGTGCTTGAACTATGGCATAGAATTATTGGTCATAAACTAAATGTTTCTTTGCATCATTAAAATTCTCACTAAAATATGATACTAGTAATCCTTCTAAGATAAATACTACTCCAATTGCATTCTTTCTTTTGTTACAATCAAATTGAAATATCGTGTTAAACTAAAATCTGACAATGCTAACACTAGCTATTTTATCACTTTCTTCTTCAACAAATTAAAAATTCTATCTACTCCTAATGTCCACTTGAACTCATTTCCAGCTCCCTTCATTATCTTGATTGGTGCACAAATACCACTAAAATTTCTAATGGACCTCCAATAGAAAATTTCCAAAATATGAAAAAGATCTTACCTCTCTAGCATTTATTGGCATAGTTGACTCTACAATTACTCTTAGTTTAACTGAGTCTACCTTCAAACCTTGAGCTAAAATTATAAATCTCAATTAAACCATCTCCCTCTTCATGAAACTATATTTCTTTAAATTGATCAATAACTCCTCATTTAAATTTTGTAATATTAGTATGATATATCTAGACTTCCTTCTTTAGTCTTATTAAAAATTAAAATGTCATCCAAATAAATAGTCATAGATTCACCCCATAAATTAGTACTTCATTCATCAACCTCATAAATATAGTTAGCACATTATTTAACCTAAAAAGAAAAACTAACTACATATACAATCCCTTATTAATCTTAAAAATGTTGTTTTCCATTCATCTCCTTCTTTGATTCTTATCTAATGGTATCCAATCTTCAAATCATTTTTTGTTAAGTACCTTGTTCCACTCAAACAATACATTATTTCATCCATACTTGGTATAAAAAAATCTTATAGTGATCTCTTATTGATTGATTTAGAACTAGTACACATCCTCCACTCACCATTCTTCTTGGGTGCTACTATGAGTGGTACAACACATGGGCTAAAACTCTCCTTCATTAATCCTTTCCTCAACAACTTGTTCACTTCTTGGTTCAATTCTTCATTTTTTATAGTTTCATTCTATTTGATGCTTTATTTTAAAAAAATCGCTCCTATAATTATATACATATGATGACCGATACTCCTTATTGGTGGTAATCCATATAGAATACATTATCAAATATAATGTTTTTGTATTTTATCAATAATTTTGGTATTTCTTCTTACAGTGTTAAATTTGTATTTATATTAGGGATAAATTAAAATATACATTCTCTTTCCTTGAGCCATCTAATAAATTCCTTCCATCCACCAAAACAATTGTGGTATTATTGCAAACTTGGTCCTATTCATCTTTCAAAAAAACCAACCTATATATTCTACTATTCTTTGTTATTGTGTAGGTATTCTATCTCCCATCATCCATATCAATCATTCAAATTGTCATGTTCTTCTTAACAATAAATGGTAGACATAAATTAACATTATTTTACACAAGATTTTATCATACTATGTTTGTATCTTGAATTTCACCAAATATTGTTTATTACCAACACCTTGTGTTCCTTTTGTAACCAAGAAACTTATATGGATTAGGGTGTTCTAATCTCTTCAACTTTAACTTATGCAACATTTCCTTAGACACTAAATTATTAATACCATCACTATCAATAGAAAATTTAGAACACTTACCTCTTGATTTACATCTCATCCTAAACAATTTCTTTGTCTATATTGGTTCTTCTTCATTACATATCAATACAACTCTCCTAATGAAAAGTGATTATTTATTCACCAAGTCATCCTCTAAGTTAGGAAATTTCTTGGTTTCATCTACATGTAGTTCTTGTGCTACCATTTCATTTCTTGTATGTTTTTTCTTGATGTTGATAACATTCAAATAATTGATGTCCTCCTCCACACTTAAAAGATGTACCTTTGAAATAAATTCCATCATTCCTCCTATATATTCCTCTACCTCTTTTATATCCATATACTATAACATATTAAAGAAGCAAGAATTATTACTCTCTCCTTTATTGTGGTATTTGATATTGTCATTTTGGTATGCATTATGAATCAGCCTTACTTTTGCATATGATTTTTTCTAGTGACATTGTGATATTTTTCTCTAGGATTTTCATCCTTTTCTTCTTTGTTGAGATTTTATTCTCCCACATCTTTAATTCATCTTATATTCTACTTTGACTGCAAATTGAAATAATCCCTTTATGGTTGTCAACTTTACCAAGATTATTTATTTTTTAATACTCTTTCTCAATCCATTGATATATCTTGTAACCTTTTACTTTATTTCTTCACTATGCTCAATCCTAACGATAATTTTATAAAATTATTTATCAAATTCCTTTATATTCCTAGCCTTTTCTCTTAGATTTTACACTCTCTTCAACAATTCTAGCTCATATTTAATAGGTGTAATTAGTTTATTTAATTTTATTTAACCACTATATCCTACTTTCTCTCCTATTTATTTCTAATTATACCTTTTTTCCAAAAAATAAGGATATGCCCTTCCAATTTAGTTATTATAAATCTAACCCTTTCAATATCTAAAATTATTTGTACTCAAAATATTTATCAAAATAATTTATTCAATTAGTCATTTTTAGGAGTCAAACCACTATAATAATAAAAAATCTCAACTCTTGATTTCTTACTAATTTTTGAAATATCCTTCTATATTTAACTTGATATGTGTCTTCTTCTTCTAGGTTTTCTAGATTTTTCTTAGAAATTCTACATCTTCTTTTTAACTCATATATTAATCACTTTCATCACCATATCTAGGGCTTACACCTCATTTTCTATCATCTTCCATAACATCAAACTAGAATTTCATTACCCTAATAATTTTAAACATTCCTTCCATCCTTCCAACAATGTTAATAATACTTTAAGATATTTGTAATGGCATATGTCCTTGGGATACATTGTAAATTGATTGAACTTAGTGATTGGTCCACAATCACTCCTTATAATTTTCTCTCAATTGACTATGTTTTGTCAAGATTCTTGTAGGTTTCCTCATTTTAGTGATCTATCCACTAATATTTTTTAGTATATTGACTCACTCTCCATTTCTCTCAAGATTAAAAAATTATGCTCTAATACCACTTGGTGCAATCATGGGTGTATGCTCTAAATGTAATATTATCTAACCACGTTTCAAATTAAATGAAACAACACATAATTGCATTATGAAATATCAATTTGAAAAATAGTAAAATAACAAGAGGATCTTTATTGACTATTAGTAAAGAAAGAATTAAAATCTACCACAATGGGCTTCCAACATTCTAGGCATCAATCATATTATTATAGAAATATCATTTACAAACTTCATGTGATATTGTAATACAACCCCAAAACTTGAATTCTAACTCTCTATCTTCTAGATTTTTTTATCCCAAATGGTTATGAATGATGTTTATATTATATTTTCAAGCCTTATAAGCCTTATAAATGATCTTAGTTGGCCATAATATGGAATTAATATTAATTCCTCATGAAACATACTATAAGTCAAATATATAGTTAAATATCCCTAACAAAATATGATGATGATTGATCTTCATGTAATTTAGACTATAAACACTTATAGATCCAATGCACATTGATATGTATTCCTTCATTAGTGAAAATTATAGAAAGATGTTATAAGACATTAATAGTTAATGGAGTGTAATATTTTTAATCTTAGTAAGGTTTAAAGACCAATTGGTTTCTTTTTAATGATCAAAAACTTCTTGAAAGTGAATATTACATTGAGGGATTATAGTCAAACATATATCCCATGCCATGAGGTAAGATTTGCAACTAAAATTTAGTAAAATCTTTGGTCATTGAATATTTACAAGAAGGAAAATGAAAACTTAGAAACTTAATAAATAAGTAAAAACAAGTATTATTGGTTTGTGTAAGATTATCTTACACCCTCCAATACTCTTGCATCAAAATTTTGAAAAATGTATATCTAGTTGGATTAGGGTGAAATAAAAGGGGCTAGTGGATAAATATTAATTTTGAATAGGTAAGGGTCGATTCCATGATTGAATGACCTCAAATAATGAAACAATAAGGTCTAGGTAGATAATGGCTATATCAAAGTATGTGTACAATATATATAATAAATGTGTAGATAAGGTGAACCAAAATGAGTATACAAATGTGAGGAAAAGATAGAAGATGAGTGCATGGAAAATTGTGTATATAAATGTGTAAAATTTTAGGTTCATATGATCCCAAGTTCACATAAGATTGTGTCATTTGTTGATATGTACATGTATCAAGTCATTTTATTATAATGAGCACAAAACTAAAAGGAAAATTACATGAGTATGAAAATTTCACCATTAAAGTAAAAATAAATAAATAAATATGTAATTGGAAACATTCCTTCACTTGGAAATAGATTTGAAGAAGAAAAATTAAAATCTATTTCTAAATTAAATATACATTATCTAGACTAATTAATTAAAATAAGTAGCAAGCATCCAAACTAATTTAGATAACACAACTATGAGAATAGATATTAAGAATAAAAAAAAATTAAATGATAATTATATAAATTGAATGCAAAGGATTGATTAATATGAATAATTTTAATTTGATGCTAAATTTTGTCTTCCTTGAGACTTAAAATGATGATTCTCTATCTATAATTTTATCTTGAATCTAGAATAGTTTTCTAACCCTATGAGGAAAAGAACCTTTGGATCTAGCACACTTATTAAAAATTAATTTGAGATAATTTTATTGAGTCATTGAGAGTGTCTTTATTAACCCTCATTTCATATATTCGTATAATTTTTTCCCTACCATTTGTTTTAGCTCCATGATTTTTACCTTTGGTCAAAGTAATTTAGTTAGGAATGATTGAATAATATCTAGTGTATTTAGGAGAAGGTGATATAACAATGAGTCATCTTACCATTATGATCTAATTGGGTTAGTGTAGGATCATCATGGGCCAAACAATGACAATAGGAAAAAGATACTTTTTTACTTAGCAAAAATCTCGAAACAGATATTTGATTTTTTTGTGGGTCAATTTATTTATTTATTTTGGTTTGGTAATAAAAAAGAAAAATGGATGCCAATTTTTTATTTCTCAATTATCCTAAAAAAATATATTTGGAAACCCATGGGTTTTCCAAAACACAAAGAATTGGGATAAAGGTAGAGAATAACAAATATAAGATATCATTCATCTACAATTATAAGATGTAAGATAAAGGTAGAGAATAAAAAATATAAGATATACTTCATCTACCATACTCACCTACCACATGTGCATCCACCACTCTCATCTACCACTCTATCCTCTGCCTGCATTTTGAACTTCTTGCATGCACAGTGGACTCTACCTTGGGGGTACCCCATGGTTCCCCTCTGTCCCCTCCTGACCCAAGCCTCTCCTTATCACATGCGAACTCGTGTATCTCAAGGGCCACTCCTGATGGGTTAGTGCCTTTGTCTTCGAGTCTTTTAGAGACACTCCTGATTCCAGTTGTATCTGCTAAAATTGTGTTGGTGATGGAGATTCTTCCAAAAAATTTAGGTTGGAAGAATGTGCTGACCAATGGCAAACAAAAATCTTCTCATGTTCATCCTCTTTCTGAGGAAGTTACTACCTCTAGGATGGATTTTGCGATTCCGGATTCTATCAGTGATAGGATTCTCTCTTCCATAGAGAATGTGGTTGTGGGTCATTTCTTATCCTTCCATCCTTCTATGGATATGGTTGGGAAGTGGTTTGTTGGTAAATGGCACCTCAAGGGGAGTGTGGATATCTGTTCTATGGTGGGTGGCCTCTTCCTCTTCAAGTTTATGGCTTTAGAGGATTTGGTGATGATCCTATCCTCTGGGCCCTGGGTGTATGGCAAGCATAGCCTAGCTTTATGTCATTGGAAACTGAGGTTCAACCCTATTGTGGATGTAAATAAATCAGCCCCAATCTAGGTTTGGCTGCCTGGATTACCTTTAGAATATTGGGGACTCTATGGGACAATTTATCGCTTCAGATTCCATCACCAAATCAAAATCTAGGTTAGTCTTCGCTCGTTTTTGTGTGAATATTTGTGTGGACAAGACTCTTCCTAACTTGGTTAAGCTATGTTCTAAGTTTAGCAACTAGACCCAACGAGTGTGCTACAAAAATGTTGTTTATTGTCAGAAGTGTGCTAAATCTGGACAACTTATCTCTGACTATAAATCTTCGTTTAATTGGGAGCCTAACCCGAGTATTACTGCGAGTAGTCCCCGGCCTCCTGCGAAGAATAAATTACCGAAGGATGGTGTCCCTCTAGCCAAGTCTTTGGTTGTTTCACCTTCCTTTGGTGATTCTCTTGTTGGCCTAGTGGATCCCAGAGTGAGTCTTGCCTCTTTAACTCTGAATGAGTCTACTGAAAATACCCAGGAGATTAAGGACATGACCCCTGGTCTTGTTTCAGGTTTGGATGAGGCTATTGTTTCCCCCGTACTAGAGGTGGGTTATGTTGGGACAAGTGAAACAATGGGTGAAGAAGGTGAGATATGGGAAGACGAGAGTAATGGAGTTGTAGATGAATCTGTAGAGAATGCAAAGGGATTATTTATAGAGAAAGTTGTGGAGGAAGAGAATTGGACAACCCTAAAGAAAAGAGGGAGGAAAAAGAAGGCGGATGTGGGAGGAGATTCTAAACTAGGCAGACCTAGCCAGAGACATAATAGGTTGAGAGAGACTACAAATGATATTTCATTAGGTAAACAGAGGACATTGGATGAGTCCTCTAAGAAAATTCAGAAATGAAGGTCATGTCTTGGAATGTTTGAGGGCTCAACAACTCCCACAAGCAGCTTGCTCTGAAGAACTATGTTCTTGAACATAAAATTGATGTGTTCCTACTACAAGAAACCAAGATGAAGAAGACAAGTTTTGATAAGATTTCTAAGTTTATTTGGCCTAGTGCGTCCTACTTCTATAGTGATACTGATGGGGCGTCGGGTGGGCTTTTAGTGCTTTGGAACCCCTATGGGTTCTAAACTTTTCCACTGCAGGAGTAGCATGGGAGTCTCCTTCTCCTATCTGGGTGGAACTTGGTCCCTAATCAATGTTTATGCTCCTAACCATAGGAATTCTAGGAGTGTTTTATGGCAAGATCTTGCTGATTGGATTAAAACAATATTGACTCATGTTGGATTGTGGTTGGGGATTTCAACTCTCCTCTATATCCTTCGAAGAAAAGTGGTGGTCTAGTAGATTATTTGGATAACATGTTTGACTTGGCTAAATTTTTGAGCTCTTCTAGCTTGGTTGATATTGATCTTTTTGGCCAAGCCTTTACTTGGTCCAACAGGAATTTAGGTGAAAATTTGATACAAGTTCAGTTGGATCTTTTCCTTTGTTCCTGTCACTGGACTAGCTTGCTGAGTTCTAATCTCAGAGCCCTACCCAAAACGGTTTTTGACCATAATCCTCTATTGTTGACCTCCAATGACCGATTTGTCGTGGGTCCTATACTATTCTGATTCAAGATAATATGGAATTCCCATCCCGATTTCAAGAATAAAATTGTTGAATGGTGAAACATCATTGTTCATAGCTCCCCCATGTTCAGGATCTTCTTCAAACTAAAACATATCAAATGCATGGTAAAAGGTTGGAACAAGCGTGTTTTTGGTGATGTTTTCCAAAAGAAAAAGATTATAGAGGAAAAATTGAAAATCTTACAAAGGAAAATGGAGGAAGGGGATGACAGTCAACAAACTCACAACTATGAATTTGAGAATAGGAAGGAGTGGGAAAAAATCCTTAGGAAAGAGGAAATATTTTGGAAACAAAAATCTAGGGTCCAATGGCTAAAAGAGGGCGACAGGAATACCTCCTTCTTTCATGTGTCAGCCATCAAACATAAGAAAAGGAATCAAATTGATAAACTAACTAATATGAGGGGTGAGTTGATATCTACGCCTACCTAGATCGGCCTTTTAGTTGTTGATTACTTTCAGGAGGCCTACTCGGCTCTTGCTAAGGTGCCCAACCCAACCATGGATAATCTATTGTTAAACCACCTACCGACCATCATCACCTAGAATGATAATCTTGGGATTCTCAATGTTGTTACCCCTAGAGGAGGTTTGGTTGGAAATGTTTAGTATAGGGGCATTCAAAGCTCCGGGCCCCAATGGTTTTCCCCTACTTTATTTCAGCTCTTCTGGGAGATTATGGGTGAGGACCTTGTTTTGGCTACTCGTGATTTCTTCAAAACTGGTAAAATTCTCAAACAACTGAACCACACCTTCATTTCTCTAATCCCTAAGATTGGTGATCCTCAATCCATGTCTAATTTTTGACCTATTAGCCTATGCAATACCTTTTACAAAATCCTCTCCAATATTTTGGTGAAGCGAATCAAACCCCTTCTTGACAAACTTATTATCCCCATCCAAAAATGGTTTTTTCCTGGTCATCATACTCTTGATGCTACTGTGACCACCCATGAGCTCCTCCACTCATTGACAAATGTAACTATGTGGGGATGGCCCTCAAATTGGATATTTCAAAATCCTATGACAAGGTTATCTGGGACTTCATCCCTAAAGTCTTGACCAAGCTTGGGTTTAGCCAGCCTCTAGTCAAACTCATAATGGAATGTGTTACTATAGTTAATTACTTTGTTTTGGTCCATGGGGACCTCTTTGGGTTATTCTCTGCTGGTAGAGGGATTAGGAAGGGTGATCCCCTCTCACCCTATTTATTTATCATGATAGCGGATGTGTTGAGCAGGAACTTTGCTAGTGTGTTGTTGGAGAGGGCTCTATAAGAGGAATCAAATTTGCCTCTTCTTTGGACCCAATTGTGATAAAAAAAAATTTGGATGACACCTTCCTTTTTGGGAAAGCCTCTATGGTTGAAGCTAGAAAATGGAAAAACTATCTAAACAACTATGTTGCCTGCTCTGGTCAATGCATTAACTACAAAAAAAGCATGATTTAATTCTTTAACAATGCTCTTAACTTGCAAGCTAGGATGACTATGGTTCCGGGTTGCTTGAGTGGGAATCTTCCTTTAGTTTACCTTGGGCTACCTCTCACTATTAAGGAGATCACCCCTGACTTTTGGAACTTGGTGCTTGAAAGAATTCAAAGGAAACTTGTTGGATGGAAAGGTTCCATGCTTAGCCATGTTAGGAAGCTCCAAATTATTTATCTTTCTCTTCAAGGTATACCTATTTACTTCCTCTCTATTTTCAAGATACCCAAGTATATAGCTAAGAAATTTGAAAAAATCCTAAGGAATTTCCTATGGTCTGGGATTGAGGATAAGAAGAAAATTTCCCTGGTAAAATGGGAAAAGGTTTGTTAGCCCAAAAATTGTGTTGGTCTTGGGATCATGGATATAACCAACACTAACAAGGCTTTATGGCCAAGGTGGGTTGGGATCAAATAAGGAACACTAAGGATTGGTGCAAAATCATGAATTATAAATATCTTCAAAATAGGACTTTGGTCAACTACCTTTCTGAGGCTCATCCTCAGGGTTCTTTAGCCTAAAGGAGTATTTGCAGCACACAGAGTCTTCTTAGAAGTGGGATAAAATGGAAGATAGGAAATGGTAATAAGATCATGTTATGGGAAGATCCTTGGTTACTTGACACCCCTTTGGAAAGTTTTGGTTTTAGGAATCTCAATAGGCTAGTCCAGGGGTTTTTTGGTATCTACATTAGGGACTATGTTATTGGGCCTGAGGCTAGGGTGTGGAAGGATTTAGCCCTTTTCTGCCCCTTTTCCTAGGATATTTCTTTCCTAGCTAGGTCTCTTCAGGATTTACTTTCTCTTACTAGGCTTCCCTCATCCTACTTGGGAGATGAATTTTTCTGGACCTTTGACAAACCAGGTGATATGTCTGTCAAATCAACATACAATCTGCTGACAAACTAGAGTGTTGTGGTTGATCCTTGGAAGAAGGTATGGAACCGCCATATGATCCCAAATGTCAATTTATTTTGGTGGACCACCCATCATAATAGAATCCTTACTCAAGAGAATTTGAGGAAAAGAGGATTTCATATCCCCAATAGATGTTTTTTATGTAAATGTTGTGAGGAAATTGTTGACCACTTATTGTTACACTGCATGTTTGTTGTTGAAGTTTGGGGATTGGATTTTGAAAAATTGGGTATTCTTTGGACCATTTGTAAGGATATCAAATCTTTTATTTTGGGTTGGTGTGGTCCTTATATTCACCCCTTGCCTAGAGAAATTTGGAACCAGGTCCCTCCCATTATCTGTTGGTGTTTATGGAAGGAAAGGAACAATGGGATATTCAAGAATACTGAGATGAGATCTAGGGAGGTCTTTGGTATTGGTGCCCACCTTATTGAGGAAAAAATATCCATCTTCAATGGGAAACTTCTAGAGAAGGGACCCACTGAATGTGAAATTAGAATGGTGAAGGCTTAGCATCAGAATTTGGAAGCAAGCTCTTTTGACAACTCCAGATCTCTTGCTAGGAGTAACACCGTTTGGGAACCTTCGGATAGAGGATGGTTTAAACTCAATTTTGATGGGGCTGCAAAAGGAAACCTAGGAAAAGCAAGTATAGGTTGTGTGATTAGAGATTCTAGAGGTAATCTTGTGGCAGGTTATGCTGGGGGAATTTTCTTCCAATCTTCTTTGATTGCAGAAGCACATGCGCTAATCAAGGGCCTTCAAATTGTTGCTTCTCTAGGGATAGAGAACCTTCACATTAAAGGTGACTCTAATTCCATTACTGATGTTGTGAACTTTGGTAGATTGATTGGATGGAGTACGAAGGATATTCTCCTGGATATAAGGCTCTTTTTATCTAAGCTAAGGTTAAGGAAAATTACCCATGTTTATAGGGAGGGTAATCAAGTGGCAGATGCCTTAGCTAACTTTGGCAACTTTTGGAATTTCTCTAAATGTTGGATAAATATGGGGAACTTACCGCCAATAATTCAAGACCTAATCTTGAAAGAACAAAACCCTCATTTGTTATGAGGACTTCAAATTTCTTGATTATGAGGGTTTTTTGGAGGGTTGACATGGTTGTACTTTGGGCTTGGTGCATGGGCATAAAAGTTGAGGTGGCTTATGAGTGGAAAAATTCAAATTTGTGAGCTAATCCCATGCTAAATGAAGGTGGCTTTGCAAGGAAGTATGATGCCTACTTCATATTTATGAATCTAAAGGGTCGTACCTTGTGATATCTCCTTATGTGGATTGTGTTAAATTATCATTTCATCCTCAAGTCTGTGGATCTAAAATTTGATGTGATGACTCATTATGAGGGAAAAATCCCTTTTGGCTCTTTCATCTCTGCTAATTTAACTCAACGTCCCAAACCTACTTACCTTGTTATTACTAAATTTGGCCTAGCGGCCATTCTTCCTAGCTTTTGTGCAAAGAAAACATGGCTAATGAACCTCACTCTTCCATCATATCTTGCTTATCTAGTTGTAATTCCCTTAAGATCCCCATTTATGATATTGCTAAACTTATGATAGGTGTTTTTCATTTTCACGCATGTGACCTGCACACTGCCTTGCTTAACCAACATAGCTTTATTCACCCAAATATCTATTATGTGAAGAAATCCCTTCGCTTAGCCAGTATCTCTAACATTTTTATTTTACAAGTTCTCTATTTTTCTTCTATGTAGGTTGAAATCATGGGTGGTGATCATGTGCAGATTGAGCCTGATAACTATGGTGAATTATAAAAAAATCCATTGTTTTGGCATATTTATGTCTAGGGTGGCTTAGCTCCCCTTATGGAGAATCTTGTGGGTCATGACCCTAACCTGTCCGCACAATTTTCCAATTCCTGGAAGGACCGAAGAATGATGCTAGGAGGAATATCATTTGAAGTTAGTGAAGATGTGATTGTGCAAGCTAGTGGGATGCAGAGCATGGGAAAAAATTATCTGAAACACACTAGGACCCAAGATAATGACAACATGAATGTGTTATCTGTGGGGAGTGAGGTGTCAGTCTGCAACCAGTCTAGGTTTGAATGGGATGCCCTTCTGTAGCCCTGGGACCAATTTTTTTTGGCCCTCATGAAATACGTGATGCTCAAAGGTAGATTTAAAACCTAATTTTTCTACCACTTCCCTCTGTTGAATCATCTTAGGCACAAAGTTCTTTTAAGTTTTTTGTTCTTTCTGCTTATGGATTTGGAAAGTTCGGTGGAAAAATGCAAGGAAACTGCTAGCCTTAACCTAGAAGATATCCCTTCTTTGCCTCTCCATCAGGGGCTTATCATGAGACTCTATCATTTCTACCTCTCTTTATGCCCAACTAAGCCCATTTATGTTGTTCATGTGGAGGAATTCAAACCCCTCGCTAT
Organism: Sequoiadendron giganteum; assembly: GCA_007115665.2. Classification (NCBI taxonomy): domain Eukaryota; kingdom Viridiplantae; phylum Streptophyta; class Pinopsida; order Cupressales; family Cupressaceae; genus Sequoiadendron; species Sequoiadendron giganteum. The sequence goes on from CM021109.1 coordinate 106,701,891, forward strand.
TTCTAACATCTCACCTGTCGAGTCTAAAATCCCCATTCGAAAAACCCATTTGAGTGCTATTGATAATCCTAAACCCAAGCATGCTGCTAAAAGAATCAAAGGTAACATGGGTAATGCTCATATGAGTGTGGCAACCAGTTTGTGTGAGCTCAAGGCTAATTCAACCAAAACTTCTTACAAAGCTGTACCAAAGAAAAGGGAAAAGATGACAAAAAGGGCTTAATTGAGCCTATGGCGAAAGATGGCAAAGGAAAAATGTTACGGGGAAGGATTCCAAGGGTGACACGGTGGTGGAGGTGATGGTTATGAATGGAAGAGAAACCACTATTCGGAGGTCCGGGAGATTGGAAAAAAATAGCAAAAAAAGATAGTTGGTGGTGGACTCGAAGGAGGAGCAGTCAGACAATAAAGACTACAAGGAGGAGGAGATGTCTGAGGAGGAAGAGGAGGAAAATTTGAAAGGACCCCACACCATCCCTGACAATAGAAAAGAGCCGAAAGATAACTCATCCTCTTAGTCTTCACACCTACTAGATGTTGAGCATGTTGAGAACCCAAAGGTCATTGGGGAGGGAGAGGAGCATCATGTTCTTGAAGAAATAATGGACAAGATAGATAAGAAATTTAGGGGCTTGACCCACTTCACTATGAAGCTAGTTGATTTTGTCACCAGCACTCTTTCTATGGTTATTAAAGATGAGCTGGAGGGAAAGAATGCATATGATAATCAAGAGTGGGTGAGGGACTATGCCATGGACCTCCTATCTAAAAACTAGGATAATTCCAATTAGCTATTATCTGGTCTATGTTTTGGTGCTTATGTTGTTAGTCCGTGGTCGGTGTACTATTTTTTTGTTGTTTCTATTTTTTGGCTAGCTTTTTTGATAACTTGGACCTGTTCTTTTTTTTATCCTTGGGGCTTGATGTGTAAAGGGTACAACACCCTATAAATGTTGCTTACTGTATCAAAAACAAATATAAGATATTTCAAAGCCAAAATTTCTCCTAGGATCAAGAACTATCTACAAGTATTTTTTTGGTTTTTTTTTAGTTTTTTCAAAATTAAATCAATATTATTTTATTATTTAGAGTTTTCAGTTTTTTATTCTAAGGATTAGTTTTGAACTCAATATTTAATGTGATTTAGTAATTCTCATTATTTTCTAAATATTCAAATTAACTTGTATATAGTTTAACAATTTATTTTAAATCTTATTTTTTTATGTTTTAAATTTGAAATAGGTAATATGGATGAGAAAGATATAAATTCAAAACCTCCCCCATTGAATCCTCCTCTAGAAAACTCTCCAACAATCCAATAAAAAAAATATATTAATGAATTAAATAGGGTTATAGAAATTTATCATCACCACCCTTGACTTAATTCAATGGCATCCATCTTATAGGGAACGAGCACAAATTTTTAAACCCTCACAAGCCAACATGAGTCATTTCAACAATGGTGAAAGCCAAGAGGGAAGAATATTCTATTGGATTATCATATGACCAAGTGAAATATTTAGATATTACCTAAGTCATGTTAGAAAAACATTTTGTCAACCCTAAACTTAGATTGCATGTTGATGTAATTAAGCCTAAAATTTCAATCAAATGGTGTACAAATTAGGTCATCACTAATAATTTTTTGGGATCATTATGGATGGTTTTGAAAAATAACCCAACAATAATATTGATCTTGTTGGCATTGGTTGTCATTGATGTCAACACTTGGTGAGAATGTTGTATTGGTTGCATTGTTGGCATTGGTTGTCAACTTTTTGAGGAAATTGTTGTAAGGTCAACACTTGGTGTGTTTGTTGGCATTGGTTGTCAAAACTTGGTGAATTTATTGCATAATGTTTGTGAAGTTGTTGTTTGGAATTAGTTGTCATTGATGAATGAGGGTGTTTCTGAAGTTCATGGTTGGATGTCATGCCTTGTTTTATGTCAAGTAAAGGTGTATTGAGTATAGTTACTATCAGTACAAATGTTATCATGATGATATATTAAGATGAGAATTAGAAGTAATGTTGATGGTGGAGAGATGTTGTGGATGGTCTATAATATTCTATATGATATCTTTTATTCTTGAGGAAGTAATTGTTGCTGCAAGATTGTTCTGGCCTTTGCGAGTTGATGAATTTTTTTTTTCTAGAAAGTTGTGTTGAAGACTGTTTGGGAGAATTATTTGAATTCCTCCATTGTTGAAGATATTGTCTTGTGGTTTGGTATTTATTTTTTACGCTCTATGGACATTTTGCACTCCTATATTTTTGGGTCATTAGTGTTGTTGAGGAGGTTTCTATTAATTGTAAAATGTTGGCAGTGTTGTTGGTTATTTGGATTGGTCTAGAAAATGCTTCATATTTCTTTGTATTGATGTTTTTTCTCCTATTTTTTGATGGATGTGCTCTCAATGCATGTATAATGTTAGTTCAAATTTCATTTATTTAAGTGGTCCACAAGTTGATCTATTAATTTTATATCTCATGGTTGTGCATTATGTGCTTCTGGGATGAAGTTTTATGCTTCTATTTGGATTAAAATAGATATTGGTAGCATGGAAATATAAAATAAGTATCTAGAAGTGTCATTGGATGTTGAAGGAACATCTCTTTGTGATCCACACCTCAGTGGTTGATTTCTTTGGTGCTACATTGTGTTTGAGTTAGTCATTTGGGCAATTTATAGATATCTAGATGACAGGGTTGGTTCTCTTGCTTGTGTCGTGTGCTTAGGGATTTTTTCCAGCATATGAAGTTGTGTTAAGATGGATGTGGGTCTTGAATTATCTAGTTGAGAACTGTATTGAGGAAAATTCAATTGCAAGCGTATTTTGGGTTGACTAGTAATGTGCTACACGTTTCCCTATTGTCAATGTGAGTTGATGTGCACTAGTGTGTGAATTATTTGTGATCACATTAGAAGATGCAATAATATTATTTTTTGTCCTCTCTATCTTTTGGATAGGACTGCATTATGTATTTGTGGCTGAATTATTGAGATTATTTTTTATCTTATTTTTGGCTAACCTAGTTGATATTTTGTGATCTTGTGGTGGATATAAATAGAAGATTAAATCAATTGCAAGGAGAATGGTGTGGAATGTATTGAATATATTATACAAGTGTGAAAGTGTGTGAATGATATATCAAATGTGCTTTAACACCTGAGTTAGTAGAGTATTGTTGACATATGTTATATTTTTAAAAAAACTTCATGTATCCTGCTTTGAGATAGTGAATCGCATTAGGTCCTTGTATCTTTCCTTGGAGTTGTGTGCTTAAGTTTGCAAGTCCTTTGTATATATCCCTAAGTTTGTGTGCCTTCTTTTGCAAGTCCTTTGCTAGTGAACCTTATTGTCACTTTTGTAAGTAGTGAGCTTAATATATTGTGAGCTAATTCCCATCGTGTTTTCTCCCTCATTGAGTTTTCCACATAAATTTGGTGTTATCTTGTGCATGTGTGTTCTTTTTTTATCTTTCATTTTTGTTGATTTGGTTAAAGGTTGAATTTTTGTATCTTTCATTGCTAAGGGTTGTTGACCCTACTAAGGAACTAGATTTCTATTTCTTTCATTTTTGTTGATTTTTTTGAGGGTTTCTGATCTGGTAAAGAAGTTTGAGTTTGCTGAAGGGTATGTTTTGAAAAGACATATTTACCCCCCTCTTAAATTATGGGTGTGTTCAATAGATCTACCTTTATATTTAAACTCCATAAAATATATGAAATGTTCATATTAGTTAACCATGTGAACTATTTTGATTTTAGATATTTCTAAGGAGTATGTAAAGGAATGCCTAAAGATAGACTTGTGGTATGTGATAACTATAATTTCCATTTGTTTCTTTTCCTCCTATGTGTTCTCCACTTCTAATTCAAAATTCATTCATTGTTGTAGATAATACATATTAAAGCTTCTATTCCATACACCCTTTAAGTGATCATTTGATTGCATATACTTCGTAGCTACCACAACTACATGATATTGATGGTTGTATTAGATAAATTGAGATTATTAGACTCTCCTTGTCCACACATGTTTGTGCTCCTCATTATTTCTTTATGTGTAGTTAGTTGTGATTAGGTCCTCTTGGAGAGAATAGTGATCCACCCTTAAACACATTTGAATATTTAGTGATGAAAAATGTATCCCTTTACATTTTCTAACTTGTTTGGGCCCTCCTAGTTAAAATGGACCTAATTTTGCCTTAATTTAGTGTTTTAAAATGTATTTATTTGCATCTTCACATTAAGTTTTGGGCCCTCTTAATTAATTGAGCTTAATTATGCCTTAATTGGCCCTATAATTAATTTAGAAGCCTAATAAATTACATTTTCTAAAAGGGAAACCTGACATTAATTAATGCTTACAAATAACAATTTACCTTGAGCAATGTGTGTTCCATGAATAGGGACTTGGGACCCATTTTCCCATGGGAGAATGGGTCCTCCCTAGGCCTTTGAACCACATTTTAAATTATTTTTTGGTAGGATTTTAATGTCTGTAAATTTTTTATTCAGATGTCAGATTGCGATATTTGAATTTCGAGAAATTAACTATACATACCTATAAATACAAGGTAATTTTCTAAGTTTCACCTAGAATTTTGATGAGAGAAAAAGTATAGAAAATTTTATGATTAAGAGAATTCAAAGGCAGAAATATCAGAGTTTTATTATAGAAATAAAGATCCAATCATCATGCCTAAGTCTTCTTGCATCATGCATGTTTTTGGATCAAGTGTTCAAAGTATTATTTCAAGCAAGATTCAAGATCAAGATCCACATCCATTTCAGTCATCTCATGCAAGTTGCAGATCTACATTATCAAGGTTCATTCAAGGGTTTGTTGAATGGTAACATATATTTTTTCATTCTTCATTCCCTCTTTCATGCATTATTTTAATTCAAGGTTTAATTACCAAATTGGGGTTTGACCAAGGAAAAACCCCATTCACCAAAAACAAACTTTTTCTCTTTTGTGTGTGTGATTTAAAATTTAGGTTGAAGAAGGCTTGAAGATCTTTTGAAGAGAAAAATTGAAGAAGCTGTCAAATTTGCCATCTTCTCATAGAAACTCAGATCTCTAAGTTGTTTCAAAATTTTTGATACTGAAACCCAAATAATTTGGAAGTGTAGAGATAGGACCAAAGGTTCCAAAATTCACATAAAAACCATCACTAGAGACCCATTCACCCTTGGGAAAATGAGTCCTGGGCAGGCTTCTAGAAATAGAATTTTTTGAAAGGTACACAAGACTCTCCCCTTCTCAGATCTACATTCTATTTTTTGTTTCTATTAGTATTGAGTATCATCTTCAAGATCCAATTGTTAAATTGCATTTTGGTCTTATTTTACTACTTTTTATTTTTCTCTCCCAAGTGTTGTTTGACCTTGACCCCTATCCTCAAGCATAAAAAGAAACCAACAGATTCCCCACATTGAGTTGATTCACCTAAGGTTTGTTAATCAATTATTTTTGGGGATCTCATTTCTTGAATGATTGTGGGAAGATGGGTTATCTTAGTTTCCATACTTTGCGTAAACCTCCCTATATATTTTTCCAGCATATCATTTTGGTGAACCTAACATTGCAGAATTGTAATTTTTTTATTTTGGAATCTATTTTCCACCCTAGATCTAGGTCATAAATTTATTTTCATTGGATTGCATTGATTTTCATCTCATTTAGGGTTCTTAACTTGCATTAACTTGCATCTCATTTAGGGTTCTTAACTTACATTAACTTGCATCTCATTTAGGGTTTTAGGTTTACATTTTTACATTCTTCAAAAATTTGGAAAAAAAATGTCATTTTGCAAAGCATTTACATAGAATTTCATGATAAGCACTTTAAAAAAAAAAGTTGAATCGACATTGCATTTCAAATTAGGTCTCCTATTTTGTCATTTAACATTATTTTTCACTTGCATTTAGACTTCATTTTCTAGAAATTTGAAACTATAACAACTTGTCACAATCCAGAATCTGAAAACCTTAGAAATTATCTCAGAAATATGTGAAATCATTTTTTTAAAACCTTGAACTAGGACCCATTCACCTAGGAATGAATGAGTCCCTAATTAGGGTTTTTTCCTACATTTTTGGGCATCAAAATCTCTATTTTTGTATTTTGTTTTATTGTTTTCAATTTGCAGGTTTTTTTTTTTCTAAAATTGATCATATTAAGGTTAAATTTTCAAAATTATTGCATTGTTTCAATTCAAAATTGCATTTAAACATCAATTTTAGGTTTTTGCATAGTGTAATTAGAAACTTATTTTTCTTAGAATCTAATTTTTATTTATTTATTTGCATTTCAATTCATTCTTGCATAATGGACATGCATATTGGTAATATATAAAAGTCTATAATCTCTTTGGTAGATGTGTCAAGTTGTGTTTTTGGCAATGATCCTAATGTAATAGAACCTAATCAAGCTCAACTAATCCTAATTAATGTCCTCATGAATTTGGCATCATTGGAGACGATGATGATAGCATGAACAATTTCATAAATAATTGCCTTAACAATATTGAAAATAATGCATCCTTTTATCCTTCCATGCAACAACCAACACCCCCTACTATTCCACCACTTGAGATGTTTTATCTTCTACATCTTGAAATTGAACTACAAACCAAGTATAAACCTTCAAACATGAGTGAACCTAGTATCTCCAATGAATTGTATAATCAGCCATCTTATGTTAAGAAAGTGTCCAACACACCTATCAACCTAGAAGAGACTTATGGACAAGGCTTTAAGATCATAACTAAAAAAGGATGTGACATAAATAATGAGCATGAAATTCACAAACTTTTAGAGCAACTTCCTATTGAATATACTAAATGATTGGGATATGATGGTCCTTCTCCCTCCATATCTTCTAAGAAGAAAAATTTCCTCCCTCATAATAATGAAGTAATATATCACAAGGATGATAGGATCATCTTAAGCCCTCCTCCTTCAACAAGCACGCAAAAAAGGCCTTAAAGACTCAAGAAGCTAAAATTTCCTTGTTCCATGTCTCTAACTAAAAGACACTTACACACACTTCTTAATAAAGGACTCTTAACATTACCACCCATCAAAGAAAATCCAAATCCAAAAAATAAAAATTCAAACATGTCTCATTGTCAATATCATATAATTCTTGGGCATAGTACTGATTAGTGGAATTCTTTAAGGAGGATCCTTGATAAATTTGATATGATAGATATAGTCCCTTAAAGTACACATGAAATTTTCTCCTTGCCATGTAATAGTTGTAGGATCATAAGAATACTCACTATTGCATGTTTTATATACATTTCAAATCATTCCTATACAAGGAGCTCATTCCCATTACTTACCTTGGCTCATCCTTGTCTTGCACTTATTGAGGACAAGGAGTTTGATAGCCTTGTCCTAGTACAACACTTGTTGTTGTCCCTTTAACTAGTTATTCACCTTTTGCATATACTAAACAAGATTGGGATGTGGATGACCTACTATAGTTTGACTCACATGTGCTCTACTAGTCTTTTCTTTGTCACCTTTTTATGTTATTTGTGTCATTTTATGTGCATAATGTGATCCCCCATATCGTTCTATTTGACATTTCTTTATGCTCATTCCTCTATTTGTACCCACATTCTTCTATATGTTGTAAGCCTCTCTTTTGTCTTGTATTTTCCTTTTCAGGATGATGCAAGGCATAGAGACATTTAGGTCTCTTCCATCTTGACCTAGAATATTTTCTTTGTTTTCTCTCTCTGTGTCATTCTTCCTTGATCTAAGAGTTATTTGGGGAATGATGGCATTTTTGAGCTCTATAATATGATTGTAGCAAAGGCATACACTGACCCTAAATTTGTGGATCCATTATGTGTTATTTTGGGATTGTATGTTGGGGGAAACCCCTCTCTTTCATAATGTAGCTTCATTTGGAAACATATGTTTGACATAGGGCTTTCCAAAAAAGCTATAATGTCTTGTTTAGAATTTTATCATTTTTCTACTTAAAGTAACTACTCACAGTATGGTGTTAGAAATTTCTTTAAAGTGGGGAAAAATATTGGAATTATCATTTTTGAAATTTTTGACTATACCCCATGTTTCATAGTGTGATATTCCTACTTCATGTGATGTTCCTTATTCTTGGTGGTGTCATTGGGTTTGATGTCCTCCAAGAGTGCAACTTTTCTCGGCATACAACTTTCCTCTTAGTGGTAATACTACGTGTTGCATTCCCTAAGTTGTGAATCTCTTATCCTATACTTTTCCTTTCTTGGAGACATTAGGCACAATGTTCCCTAAGAGAATACCTTACATGAACTAAGAAAAATCCATTTGAATATGTCTATTTGCATTTTTTTCATAATTGTTTAGCATAGTGTAGCTTCCTAAGCCTTATGAAGCTTGAAGTTCATATTGTGGTCACTTATCAAATTTATTGGAGGTATAAATTTGGTATGGTTAGTACAATGAGAGCCTATATACTTGGCATGAATTTATCATTGTACGGTGAG
>CM021109.1:106710506-106877035 GCA_007115665.2 Sequoiadendron giganteum
ATTGAACTTAGTGATTGGTCCACAATCACTCCTTATAATTTTCTCTCAATTGACTATGTTTTGTCAAGATTCTTGTAGGTTTCCTCATTTTAGTGATCTATCCACTAATATTTTTTAGTATATTGACTCACTCTCCATTTCTCTCAAGATTAAAAAATTATGCTCTAATACCACTTGGTGCAATCATGGGTGTATGCTCTAAATGTAATATTATCTAACCACGTTTCAAATTAAATGAAACAACACATAATTGCATTATGAAATATCAATTTGAAAAATAGTAAAATAACAAGAGGATCTTTATTGACTATTAGTAAAGAAAGAATTAAAATCTACCACAATGGGCTTCCAACATTCTAGGCATCAATCATATTATTATAGAAATATCATTTACAAACTTCATGTGATATTGTAATACAACCCCAAAACTTGAATTCTAACTCTCTATCTTCTAGATTTTTTTATCCCAAATGGTTATGAATGATGTTTATATTATATTTTCAAGCCTTATAAGCCTTATAAATGATCTTAGTTGGCCATAATATGGAATTAATATTAATTCCTCATGAAACATACTATAAGTCAAATATATAGTTAAATATCCCTAACAAAATATGATGATGATTGATCTTCATGTAATTTAGACTATAAACACTTATAGATCCAATGCACATTGATATGTATTCCTTCATTAGTGAAAATTATAGAAAGATGTTATAAGACATTAATAGTTAATGGAGTGTAATATTTTTAATCTTAGTAAGGTTTAAAGACCAATTGGTTTCTTTTTAATGATCAAAAACTTCTTGAAAGTGAATATTACATTGAGGGATTATAGTCAAACATATATCCCATGCCATGAGGTAAGATTTGCAACTAAAATTTAGTAAAATCTTTGGTCATTGAATATTTACAAGAAGGAAAATGAAAACTTAGAAACTTAATAAATAAGTAAAAACAAGTATTATTGGTTTGTGTAAGATTATCTTACACCCTCCAATACTCTTGCATCAAAATTTTGAAAAATGTATATCTAGTTGGATTAGGGTGAAATAAAAGGGGCTAGTGGATAAATATTAATTTTGAATAGGTAAGGGTCGATTCCATGATTGAATGACCTCAAATAATGAAACAATAAGGTCTAGGTAGATAATGGCTATATCAAAGTATGTGTACAATATATATAATAAATGTGTAGATAAGGTGAACCAAAATGAGTATACAAATGTGAGGAAAAGATAGAAGATGAGTGCATGGAAAATTGTGTATATAAATGTGTAAAATTTTAGGTTCATATGATCCCAAGTTCACATAAGATTGTGTCATTTGTTGATATGTACATGTATCAAGTCATTTTATTATAATGAGCACAAAACTAAAAGGAAAATTACATGAGTATGAAAATTTCACCATTAAAGTAAAAATAAATAAATAAATATGTAATTGGAAACATTCCTTCACTTGGAAATAGATTTGAAGAAGAAAAATTAAAATCTATTTCTAAATTAAATATACATTATCTAGACTAATTAATTAAAATAAGTAGCAAGCATCCAAACTAATTTAGATAACACAACTATGAGAATAGATATTAAGAATAAAAAAAAATTAAATGATAATTATATAAATTGAATGCAAAGGATTGATTAATATGAATAATTTTAATTTGATGCTAAATTTTGTCTTCCTTGAGACTTAAAATGATGATTCTCTATCTATAATTTTATCTTGAATCTAGAATAGTTTTCTAACCCTATGAGGAAAAGAACCTTTGGATCTAGCACACTTATTAAAAATTAATTTGAGATAATTTTATTGAGTCATTGAGAGTGTCTTTATTAACCCTCATTTCATATATTCGTATAATTTTTTCCCTACCATTTGTTTTAGCTCCATGATTTTTACCTTTGGTCAAAGTAATTTAGTTAGGAATGATTGAATAATATCTAGTGTATTTAGGAGAAGGTGATATAACAATGAGTCATCTTACCATTATGATCTAATTGGGTTAGTGTAGGATCATCATGGGCCAAACAATGACAATAGGAAAAAGATACTTTTTTACTTAGCAAAAATCTCGAAACAGATATTTGATTTTTTTGTGGGTCAATTTATTTATTTATTTTGGTTTGGTAATAAAAAAGAAAAATGGATGCCAATTTTTTATTTCTCAATTATCCTAAAAAAATATATTTGGAAACCCATGGGTTTTCCAAAACACAAAGAATTGGGATAAAGGTAGAGAATAACAAATATAAGATATCATTCATCTACAATTATAAGATGTAAGATAAAGGTAGAGAATAAAAAATATAAGATATACTTCATCTACCATACTCACCTACCACATGTGCATCCACCACTCTCATCTACCACTCTATCCTCTGCCTGCATTTTGAACTTCTTGCATGCACAGTGGACTCTACCTTGGGGGTACCCCATGGTTCCCCTCTGTCCCCTCCTGACCCAAGCCTCTCCTTATCACATGCGAACTCGTGTATCTCAAGGGCCACTCCTGATGGGTTAGTGCCTTTGTCTTCGAGTCTTTTAGAGACACTCCTGATTCCAGTTGTATCTGCTAAAATTGTGTTGGTGATGGAGATTCTTCCAAAAAATTTAGGTTGGAAGAATGTGCTGACCAATGGCAAACAAAAATCTTCTCATGTTCATCCTCTTTCTGAGGAAGTTACTACCTCTAGGATGGATTTTGCGATTCCGGATTCTATCAGTGATAGGATTCTCTCTTCCATAGAGAATGTGGTTGTGGGTCATTTCTTATCCTTCCATCCTTCTATGGATATGGTTGGGAAGTGGTTTGTTGGTAAATGGCACCTCAAGGGGAGTGTGGATATCTGTTCTATGGTGGGTGGCCTCTTCCTCTTCAAGTTTATGGCTTTAGAGGATTTGGTGATGATCCTATCCTCTGGGCCCTGGGTGTATGGCAAGCATAGCCTAGCTTTATGTCATTGGAAACTGAGGTTCAACCCTATTGTGGATGTAAATAAATCAGCCCCAATCTAGGTTTGGCTGCCTGGATTACCTTTAGAATATTGGGGACTCTATGGGACAATTTATCGCTTCAGATTCCATCACCAAATCAAAATCTAGGTTAGTCTTCGCTCGTTTTTGTGTGAATATTTGTGTGGACAAGACTCTTCCTAACTTGGTTAAGCTATGTTCTAAGTTTAGCAACTAGACCCAACGAGTGTGCTACAAAAATGTTGTTTATTGTCAGAAGTGTGCTAAATCTGGACAACTTATCTCTGACTATAAATCTTCGTTTAATTGGGAGCCTAACCCGAGTATTACTGCGAGTAGTCCCCGGCCTCCTGCGAAGAATAAATTACCGAAGGATGGTGTCCCTCTAGCCAAGTCTTTGGTTGTTTCACCTTCCTTTGGTGATTCTCTTGTTGGCCTAGTGGATCCCAGAGTGAGTCTTGCCTCTTTAACTCTGAATGAGTCTACTGAAAATACCCAGGAGATTAAGGACATGACCCCTGGTCTTGTTTCAGGTTTGGATGAGGCTATTGTTTCCCCCGTACTAGAGGTGGGTTATGTTGGGACAAGTGAAACAATGGGTGAAGAAGGTGAGATATGGGAAGACGAGAGTAATGGAGTTGTAGATGAATCTGTAGAGAATGCAAAGGGATTATTTATAGAGAAAGTTGTGGAGGAAGAGAATTGGACAACCCTAAAGAAAAGAGGGAGGAAAAAGAAGGCGGATGTGGGAGGAGATTCTAAACTAGGCAGACCTAGCCAGAGACATAATAGGTTGAGAGAGACTACAAATGATATTTCATTAGGTAAACAGAGGACATTGGATGAGTCCTCTAAGAAAATTCAGAAATGAAGGTCATGTCTTGGAATGTTTGAGGGCTCAACAACTCCCACAAGCAGCTTGCTCTGAAGAACTATGTTCTTGAACATAAAATTGATGTGTTCCTACTACAAGAAACCAAGATGAAGAAGACAAGTTTTGATAAGATTTCTAAGTTTATTTGGCCTAGTGCGTCCTACTTCTATAGTGATACTGATGGGGCGTCGGGTGGGCTTTTAGTGCTTTGGAACCCCTATGGGTTCTAAACTTTTCCACTGCAGGAGTAGCATGGGAGTCTCCTTCTCCTATCTGGGTGGAACTTGGTCCCTAATCAATGTTTATGCTCCTAACCATAGGAATTCTAGGAGTGTTTTATGGCAAGATCTTGCTGATTGGATTAAAACAATATTGACTCATGTTGGATTGTGGTTGGGGATTTCAACTCTCCTCTATATCCTTCGAAGAAAAGTGGTGGTCTAGTAGATTATTTGGATAACATGTTTGACTTGGCTAAATTTTTGAGCTCTTCTAGCTTGGTTGATATTGATCTTTTTGGCCAAGCCTTTACTTGGTCCAACAGGAATTTAGGTGAAAATTTGATACAAGTTCAGTTGGATCTTTTCCTTTGTTCCTGTCACTGGACTAGCTTGCTGAGTTCTAATCTCAGAGCCCTACCCAAAACGGTTTTTGACCATAATCCTCTATTGTTGACCTCCAATGACCGATTTGTCGTGGGTCCTATACTATTCTGATTCAAGATAATATGGAATTCCCATCCCGATTTCAAGAATAAAATTGTTGAATGGTGAAACATCATTGTTCATAGCTCCCCCATGTTCAGGATCTTCTTCAAACTAAAACATATCAAATGCATGGTAAAAGGTTGGAACAAGCGTGTTTTTGGTGATGTTTTCCAAAAGAAAAAGATTATAGAGGAAAAATTGAAAATCTTACAAAGGAAAATGGAGGAAGGGGATGACAGTCAACAAACTCACAACTATGAATTTGAGAATAGGAAGGAGTGGGAAAAAATCCTTAGGAAAGAGGAAATATTTTGGAAACAAAAATCTAGGGTCCAATGGCTAAAAGAGGGCGACAGGAATACCTCCTTCTTTCATGTGTCAGCCATCAAACATAAGAAAAGGAATCAAATTGATAAACTAACTAATATGAGGGGTGAGTTGATATCTACGCCTACCTAGATCGGCCTTTTAGTTGTTGATTACTTTCAGGAGGCCTACTCGGCTCTTGCTAAGGTGCCCAACCCAACCATGGATAATCTATTGTTAAACCACCTACCGACCATCATCACCTAGAATGATAATCTTGGGATTCTCAATGTTGTTACCCCTAGAGGAGGTTTGGTTGGAAATGTTTAGTATAGGGGCATTCAAAGCTCCGGGCCCCAATGGTTTTCCCCTACTTTATTTCAGCTCTTCTGGGAGATTATGGGTGAGGACCTTGTTTTGGCTACTCGTGATTTCTTCAAAACTGGTAAAATTCTCAAACAACTGAACCACACCTTCATTTCTCTAATCCCTAAGATTGGTGATCCTCAATCCATGTCTAATTTTTGACCTATTAGCCTATGCAATACCTTTTACAAAATCCTCTCCAATATTTTGGTGAAGCGAATCAAACCCCTTCTTGACAAACTTATTATCCCCATCCAAAAATGGTTTTTTCCTGGTCATCATACTCTTGATGCTACTGTGACCACCCATGAGCTCCTCCACTCATTGACAAATGTAACTATGTGGGGATGGCCCTCAAATTGGATATTTCAAAATCCTATGACAAGGTTATCTGGGACTTCATCCCTAAAGTCTTGACCAAGCTTGGGTTTAGCCAGCCTCTAGTCAAACTCATAATGGAATGTGTTACTATAGTTAATTACTTTGTTTTGGTCCATGGGGACCTCTTTGGGTTATTCTCTGCTGGTAGAGGGATTAGGAAGGGTGATCCCCTCTCACCCTATTTATTTATCATGATAGCGGATGTGTTGAGCAGGAACTTTGCTAGTGTGTTGTTGGAGAGGGCTCTATAAGAGGAATCAAATTTGCCTCTTCTTTGGACCCAATTGTGATAAAAAAAAATTTGGATGACACCTTCCTTTTTGGGAAAGCCTCTATGGTTGAAGCTAGAAAATGGAAAAACTATCTAAACAACTATGTTGCCTGCTCTGGTCAATGCATTAACTACAAAAAAAGCATGATTTAATTCTTTAACAATGCTCTTAACTTGCAAGCTAGGATGACTATGGTTCCGGGTTGCTTGAGTGGGAATCTTCCTTTAGTTTACCTTGGGCTACCTCTCACTATTAAGGAGATCACCCCTGACTTTTGGAACTTGGTGCTTGAAAGAATTCAAAGGAAACTTGTTGGATGGAAAGGTTCCATGCTTAGCCATGTTAGGAAGCTCCAAATTATTTATCTTTCTCTTCAAGGTATACCTATTTACTTCCTCTCTATTTTCAAGATACCCAAGTATATAGCTAAGAAATTTGAAAAAATCCTAAGGAATTTCCTATGGTCTGGGATTGAGGATAAGAAGAAAATTTCCCTGGTAAAATGGGAAAAGGTTTGTTAGCCCAAAAATTGTGTTGGTCTTGGGATCATGGATATAACCAACACTAACAAGGCTTTATGGCCAAGGTGGGTTGGGATCAAATAAGGAACACTAAGGATTGGTGCAAAATCATGAATTATAAATATCTTCAAAATAGGACTTTGGTCAACTACCTTTCTGAGGCTCATCCTCAGGGTTCTTTAGCCTAAAGGAGTATTTGCAGCACACAGAGTCTTCTTAGAAGTGGGATAAAATGGAAGATAGGAAATGGTAATAAGATCATGTTATGGGAAGATCCTTGGTTACTTGACACCCCTTTGGAAAGTTTTGGTTTTAGGAATCTCAATAGGCTAGTCCAGGGGTTTTTTGGTATCTACATTAGGGACTATGTTATTGGGCCTGAGGCTAGGGTGTGGAAGGATTTAGCCCTTTTCTGCCCCTTTTCCTAGGATATTTCTTTCCTAGCTAGGTCTCTTCAGGATTTACTTTCTCTTACTAGGCTTCCCTCATCCTACTTGGGAGATGAATTTTTCTGGACCTTTGACAAACCAGGTGATATGTCTGTCAAATCAACATACAATCTGCTGACAAACTAGAGTGTTGTGGTTGATCCTTGGAAGAAGGTATGGAACCGCCATATGATCCCAAATGTCAATTTATTTTGGTGGACCACCCATCATAATAGAATCCTTACTCAAGAGAATTTGAGGAAAAGAGGATTTCATATCCCCAATAGATGTTTTTTATGTAAATGTTGTGAGGAAATTGTTGACCACTTATTGTTACACTGCATGTTTGTTGTTGAAGTTTGGGGATTGGATTTTGAAAAATTGGGTATTCTTTGGACCATTTGTAAGGATATCAAATCTTTTATTTTGGGTTGGTGTGGTCCTTATATTCACCCCTTGCCTAGAGAAATTTGGAACCAGGTCCCTCCCATTATCTGTTGGTGTTTATGGAAGGAAAGGAACAATGGGATATTCAAGAATACTGAGATGAGATCTAGGGAGGTCTTTGGTATTGGTGCCCACCTTATTGAGGAAAAAATATCCATCTTCAATGGGAAACTTCTAGAGAAGGGACCCACTGAATGTGAAATTAGAATGGTGAAGGCTTAGCATCAGAATTTGGAAGCAAGCTCTTTTGACAACTCCAGATCTCTTGCTAGGAGTAACACCGTTTGGGAACCTTCGGATAGAGGATGGTTTAAACTCAATTTTGATGGGGCTGCAAAAGGAAACCTAGGAAAAGCAAGTATAGGTTGTGTGATTAGAGATTCTAGAGGTAATCTTGTGGCAGGTTATGCTGGGGGAATTTTCTTCCAATCTTCTTTGATTGCAGAAGCACATGCGCTAATCAAGGGCCTTCAAATTGTTGCTTCTCTAGGGATAGAGAACCTTCACATTAAAGGTGACTCTAATTCCATTACTGATGTTGTGAACTTTGGTAGATTGATTGGATGGAGTACGAAGGATATTCTCCTGGATATAAGGCTCTTTTTATCTAAGCTAAGGTTAAGGAAAATTACCCATGTTTATAGGGAGGGTAATCAAGTGGCAGATGCCTTAGCTAACTTTGGCAACTTTTGGAATTTCTCTAAATGTTGGATAAATATGGGGAACTTACCGCCAATAATTCAAGACCTAATCTTGAAAGAACAAAACCCTCATTTGTTATGAGGACTTCAAATTTCTTGATTATGAGGGTTTTTTGGAGGGTTGACATGGTTGTACTTTGGGCTTGGTGCATGGGCATAAAAGTTGAGGTGGCTTATGAGTGGAAAAATTCAAATTTGTGAGCTAATCCCATGCTAAATGAAGGTGGCTTTGCAAGGAAGTATGATGCCTACTTCATATTTATGAATCTAAAGGGTCGTACCTTGTGATATCTCCTTATGTGGATTGTGTTAAATTATCATTTCATCCTCAAGTCTGTGGATCTAAAATTTGATGTGATGACTCATTATGAGGGAAAAATCCCTTTTGGCTCTTTCATCTCTGCTAATTTAACTCAACGTCCCAAACCTACTTACCTTGTTATTACTAAATTTGGCCTAGCGGCCATTCTTCCTAGCTTTTGTGCAAAGAAAACATGGCTAATGAACCTCACTCTTCCATCATATCTTGCTTATCTAGTTGTAATTCCCTTAAGATCCCCATTTATGATATTGCTAAACTTATGATAGGTGTTTTTCATTTTCACGCATGTGACCTGCACACTGCCTTGCTTAACCAACATAGCTTTATTCACCCAAATATCTATTATGTGAAGAAATCCCTTCGCTTAGCCAGTATCTCTAACATTTTTATTTTACAAGTTCTCTATTTTTCTTCTATGTAGGTTGAAATCATGGGTGGTGATCATGTGCAGATTGAGCCTGATAACTATGGTGAATTATAAAAAAATCCATTGTTTTGGCATATTTATGTCTAGGGTGGCTTAGCTCCCCTTATGGAGAATCTTGTGGGTCATGACCCTAACCTGTCCGCACAATTTTCCAATTCCTGGAAGGACCGAAGAATGATGCTAGGAGGAATATCATTTGAAGTTAGTGAAGATGTGATTGTGCAAGCTAGTGGGATGCAGAGCATGGGAAAAAATTATCTGAAACACACTAGGACCCAAGATAATGACAACATGAATGTGTTATCTGTGGGGAGTGAGGTGTCAGTCTGCAACCAGTCTAGGTTTGAATGGGATGCCCTTCTGTAGCCCTGGGACCAATTTTTTTTGGCCCTCATGAAATACGTGATGCTCAAAGGTAGATTTAAAACCTAATTTTTCTACCACTTCCCTCTGTTGAATCATCTTAGGCACAAAGTTCTTTTAAGTTTTTTGTTCTTTCTGCTTATGGATTTGGAAAGTTCGGTGGAAAAATGCAAGGAAACTGCTAGCCTTAACCTAGAAGATATCCCTTCTTTGCCTCTCCATCAGGGGCTTATCATGAGACTCTATC
The DNA here is from genome assembly GCA_007115665.2 of Sequoiadendron giganteum. Classification (NCBI taxonomy): domain Eukaryota; kingdom Viridiplantae; phylum Streptophyta; class Pinopsida; order Cupressales; family Cupressaceae; genus Sequoiadendron; species Sequoiadendron giganteum. Next base: position 106,719,848 of record CM021109.1, read on the forward strand.
ATTTCTACCTCTCTTTATGCCCAACTAAGCCCATTTATGTTGTTCATGTGGAGGAATTCAAACCCCTCGCTATTTCTAACATCTCACCTGTCGAGTCTAAAATCCCCATTCGAAAAACCCATTTGAGTGCTATTGATAATCCTAAACCCAAGCATGCTGCTAAAAGAATCAAAGGTAACATGGGTAATGCTCATATGAGTGTGGCAACCAGTTTGTGTGAGCTCAAGGCTAATTCAACCAAAACTTCTTACAAAGCTGTACCAAAGAAAAGGGAAAAGATGACAAAAAGGGCTTAATTGAGCCTATGGCGAAAGATGGCAAAGGAAAAATGTTACGGGGAAGGATTCCAAGGGTGACACGGTGGTGGAGGTGATGGTTATGAATGGAAGAGAAACCACTATTCGGAGGTCCGGGAGATTGGAAAAAAATAGCAAAAAAAGATAGTTGGTGGTGGACTCGAAGGAGGAGCAGTCAGACAATAAAGACTACAAGGAGGAGGAGATGTCTGAGGAGGAAGAGGAGGAAAATTTGAAAGGACCCCACACCATCCCTGACAATAGAAAAGAGCCGAAAGATAACTCATCCTCTTAGTCTTCACACCTACTAGATGTTGAGCATGTTGAGAACCCAAAGGTCATTGGGGAGGGAGAGGAGCATCATGTTCTTGAAGAAATAATGGACAAGATAGATAAGAAATTTAGGGGCTTGACCCACTTCACTATGAAGCTAGTTGATTTTGTCACCAGCACTCTTTCTATGGTTATTAAAGATGAGCTGGAGGGAAAGAATGCATATGATAATCAAGAGTGGGTGAGGGACTATGCCATGGACCTCCTATCTAAAAACTAGGATAATTCCAATTAGCTATTATCTGGTCTATGTTTTGGTGCTTATGTTGTTAGTCCGTGGTCGGTGTACTATTTTTTTGTTGTTTCTATTTTTTGGCTAGCTTTTTTGATAACTTGGACCTGTTCTTTTTTTTATCCTTGGGGCTTGATGTGTAAAGGGTACAACACCCTATAAATGTTGCTTACTGTATCAAAAACAAATATAAGATATTTCAAAGCCAAAATTTCTCCTAGGATCAAGAACTATCTACAAGTATTTTTTTGGTTTTTTTTTAGTTTTTTCAAAATTAAATCAATATTATTTTATTATTTAGAGTTTTCAGTTTTTTATTCTAAGGATTAGTTTTGAACTCAATATTTAATGTGATTTAGTAATTCTCATTATTTTCTAAATATTCAAATTAACTTGTATATAGTTTAACAATTTATTTTAAATCTTATTTTTTTATGTTTTAAATTTGAAATAGGTAATATGGATGAGAAAGATATAAATTCAAAACCTCCCCCATTGAATCCTCCTCTAGAAAACTCTCCAACAATCCAATAAAAAAAATATATTAATGAATTAAATAGGGTTATAGAAATTTATCATCACCACCCTTGACTTAATTCAATGGCATCCATCTTATAGGGAACGAGCACAAATTTTTAAACCCTCACAAGCCAACATGAGTCATTTCAACAATGGTGAAAGCCAAGAGGGAAGAATATTCTATTGGATTATCATATGACCAAGTGAAATATTTAGATATTACCTAAGTCATGTTAGAAAAACATTTTGTCAACCCTAAACTTAGATTGCATGTTGATGTAATTAAGCCTAAAATTTCAATCAAATGGTGTACAAATTAGGTCATCACTAATAATTTTTTGGGATCATTATGGATGGTTTTGAAAAATAACCCAACAATAATATTGATCTTGTTGGCATTGGTTGTCATTGATGTCAACACTTGGTGAGAATGTTGTATTGGTTGCATTGTTGGCATTGGTTGTCAACTTTTTGAGGAAATTGTTGTAAGGTCAACACTTGGTGTGTTTGTTGGCATTGGTTGTCAAAACTTGGTGAATTTATTGCATAATGTTTGTGAAGTTGTTGTTTGGAATTAGTTGTCATTGATGAATGAGGGTGTTTCTGAAGTTCATGGTTGGATGTCATGCCTTGTTTTATGTCAAGTAAAGGTGTATTGAGTATAGTTACTATCAGTACAAATGTTATCATGATGATATATTAAGATGAGAATTAGAAGTAATGTTGATGGTGGAGAGATGTTGTGGATGGTCTATAATATTCTATATGATATCTTTTATTCTTGAGGAAGTAATTGTTGCTGCAAGATTGTTCTGGCCTTTGCGAGTTGATGAATTTTTTTTTTCTAGAAAGTTGTGTTGAAGACTGTTTGGGAGAATTATTTGAATTCCTCCATTGTTGAAGATATTGTCTTGTGGTTTGGTATTTATTTTTTACGCTCTATGGACATTTTGCACTCCTATATTTTTGGGTCATTAGTGTTGTTGAGGAGGTTTCTATTAATTGTAAAATGTTGGCAGTGTTGTTGGTTATTTGGATTGGTCTAGAAAATGCTTCATATTTCTTTGTATTGATGTTTTTTCTCCTATTTTTTGATGGATGTGCTCTCAATGCATGTATAATGTTAGTTCAAATTTCATTTATTTAAGTGGTCCACAAGTTGATCTATTAATTTTATATCTCATGGTTGTGCATTATGTGCTTCTGGGATGAAGTTTTATGCTTCTATTTGGATTAAAATAGATATTGGTAGCATGGAAATATAAAATAAGTATCTAGAAGTGTCATTGGATGTTGAAGGAACATCTCTTTGTGATCCACACCTCAGTGGTTGATTTCTTTGGTGCTACATTGTGTTTGAGTTAGTCATTTGGGCAATTTATAGATATCTAGATGACAGGGTTGGTTCTCTTGCTTGTGTCGTGTGCTTAGGGATTTTTTCCAGCATATGAAGTTGTGTTAAGATGGATGTGGGTCTTGAATTATCTAGTTGAGAACTGTATTGAGGAAAATTCAATTGCAAGCGTATTTTGGGTTGACTAGTAATGTGCTACACGTTTCCCTATTGTCAATGTGAGTTGATGTGCACTAGTGTGTGAATTATTTGTGATCACATTAGAAGATGCAATAATATTATTTTTTGTCCTCTCTATCTTTTGGATAGGACTGCATTATGTATTTGTGGCTGAATTATTGAGATTATTTTTTATCTTATTTTTGGCTAACCTAGTTGATATTTTGTGATCTTGTGGTGGATATAAATAGAAGATTAAATCAATTGCAAGGAGAATGGTGTGGAATGTATTGAATATATTATACAAGTGTGAAAGTGTGTGAATGATATATCAAATGTGCTTTAACACCTGAGTTAGTAGAGTATTGTTGACATATGTTATATTTTTAAAAAAACTTCATGTATCCTGCTTTGAGATAGTGAATCGCATTAGGTCCTTGTATCTTTCCTTGGAGTTGTGTGCTTAAGTTTGCAAGTCCTTTGTATATATCCCTAAGTTTGTGTGCCTTCTTTTGCAAGTCCTTTGCTAGTGAACCTTATTGTCACTTTTGTAAGTAGTGAGCTTAATATATTGTGAGCTAATTCCCATCGTGTTTTCTCCCTCATTGAGTTTTCCACATAAATTTGGTGTTATCTTGTGCATGTGTGTTCTTTTTTTATCTTTCATTTTTGTTGATTTGGTTAAAGGTTGAATTTTTGTATCTTTCATTGCTAAGGGTTGTTGACCCTACTAAGGAACTAGATTTCTATTTCTTTCATTTTTGTTGATTTTTTTGAGGGTTTCTGATCTGGTAAAGAAGTTTGAGTTTGCTGAAGGGTATGTTTTGAAAAGACATATTTACCCCCCTCTTAAATTATGGGTGTGTTCAATAGATCTACCTTTATATTTAAACTCCATAAAATATATGAAATGTTCATATTAGTTAACCATGTGAACTATTTTGATTTTAGATATTTCTAAGGAGTATGTAAAGGAATGCCTAAAGATAGACTTGTGGTATGTGATAACTATAATTTCCATTTGTTTCTTTTCCTCCTATGTGTTCTCCACTTCTAATTCAAAATTCATTCATTGTTGTAGATAATACATATTAAAGCTTCTATTCCATACACCCTTTAAGTGATCATTTGATTGCATATACTTCGTAGCTACCACAACTACATGATATTGATGGTTGTATTAGATAAATTGAGATTATTAGACTCTCCTTGTCCACACATGTTTGTGCTCCTCATTATTTCTTTATGTGTAGTTAGTTGTGATTAGGTCCTCTTGGAGAGAATAGTGATCCACCCTTAAACACATTTGAATATTTAGTGATGAAAAATGTATCCCTTTACATTTTCTAACTTGTTTGGGCCCTCCTAGTTAAAATGGACCTAATTTTGCCTTAATTTAGTGTTTTAAAATGTATTTATTTGCATCTTCACATTAAGTTTTGGGCCCTCTTAATTAATTGAGCTTAATTATGCCTTAATTGGCCCTATAATTAATTTAGAAGCCTAATAAATTACATTTTCTAAAAGGGAAACCTGACATTAATTAATGCTTACAAATAACAATTTACCTTGAGCAATGTGTGTTCCATGAATAGGGACTTGGGACCCATTTTCCCATGGGAGAATGGGTCCTCCCTAGGCCTTTGAACCACATTTTAAATTATTTTTTGGTAGGATTTTAATGTCTGTAAATTTTTTATTCAGATGTCAGATTGCGATATTTGAATTTCGAGAAATTAACTATACATACCTATAAATACAAGGTAATTTTCTAAGTTTCACCTAGAATTTTGATGAGAGAAAAAGTATAGAAAATTTTATGATTAAGAGAATTCAAAGGCAGAAATATCAGAGTTTTATTATAGAAATAAAGATCCAATCATCATGCCTAAGTCTTCTTGCATCATGCATGTTTTTGGATCAAGTGTTCAAAGTATTATTTCAAGCAAGATTCAAGATCAAGATCCACATCCATTTCAGTCATCTCATGCAAGTTGCAGATCTACATTATCAAGGTTCATTCAAGGGTTTGTTGAATGGTAACATATATTTTTTCATTCTTCATTCCCTCTTTCATGCATTATTTTAATTCAAGGTTTAATTACCAAATTGGGGTTTGACCAAGGAAAAACCCCATTCACCAAAAACAAACTTTTTCTCTTTTGTGTGTGTGATTTAAAATTTAGGTTGAAGAAGGCTTGAAGATCTTTTGAAGAGAAAAATTGAAGAAGCTGTCAAATTTGCCATCTTCTCATAGAAACTCAGATCTCTAAGTTGTTTCAAAATTTTTGATACTGAAACCCAAATAATTTGGAAGTGTAGAGATAGGACCAAAGGTTCCAAAATTCACATAAAAACCATCACTAGAGACCCATTCACCCTTGGGAAAATGAGTCCTGGGCAGGCTTCTAGAAATAGAATTTTTTGAAAGGTACACAAGACTCTCCCCTTCTCAGATCTACATTCTATTTTTTGTTTCTATTAGTATTGAGTATCATCTTCAAGATCCAATTGTTAAATTGCATTTTGGTCTTATTTTACTACTTTTTATTTTTCTCTCCCAAGTGTTGTTTGACCTTGACCCCTATCCTCAAGCATAAAAAGAAACCAACAGATTCCCCACATTGAGTTGATTCACCTAAGGTTTGTTAATCAATTATTTTTGGGGATCTCATTTCTTGAATGATTGTGGGAAGATGGGTTATCTTAGTTTCCATACTTTGCGTAAACCTCCCTATATATTTTTCCAGCATATCATTTTGGTGAACCTAACATTGCAGAATTGTAATTTTTTTATTTTGGAATCTATTTTCCACCCTAGATCTAGGTCATAAATTTATTTTCATTGGATTGCATTGATTTTCATCTCATTTAGGGTTCTTAACTTGCATTAACTTGCATCTCATTTAGGGTTCTTAACTTACATTAACTTGCATCTCATTTAGGGTTTTAGGTTTACATTTTTACATTCTTCAAAAATTTGGAAAAAAAATGTCATTTTGCAAAGCATTTACATAGAATTTCATGATAAGCACTTTAAAAAAAAAAGTTGAATCGACATTGCATTTCAAATTAGGTCTCCTATTTTGTCATTTAACATTATTTTTCACTTGCATTTAGACTTCATTTTCTAGAAATTTGAAACTATAACAACTTGTCACAATCCAGAATCTGAAAACCTTAGAAATTATCTCAGAAATATGTGAAATCATTTTTTTAAAACCTTGAACTAGGACCCATTCACCTAGGAATGAATGAGTCCCTAATTAGGGTTTTTTCCTACATTTTTGGGCATCAAAATCTCTATTTTTGTATTTTGTTTTATTGTTTTCAATTTGCAGGTTTTTTTTTTTCTAAAATTGATCATATTAAGGTTAAATTTTCAAAATTATTGCATTGTTTCAATTCAAAATTGCATTTAAACATCAATTTTAGGTTTTTGCATAGTGTAATTAGAAACTTATTTTTCTTAGAATCTAATTTTTATTTATTTATTTGCATTTCAATTCATTCTTGCATAATGGACATGCATATTGGTAATATATAAAAGTCTATAATCTCTTTGGTAGATGTGTCAAGTTGTGTTTTTGGCAATGATCCTAATGTAATAGAACCTAATCAAGCTCAACTAATCCTAATTAATGTCCTCATGAATTTGGCATCATTGGAGACGATGATGATAGCATGAACAATTTCATAAATAATTGCCTTAACAATATTGAAAATAATGCATCCTTTTATCCTTCCATGCAACAACCAACACCCCCTACTATTCCACCACTTGAGATGTTTTATCTTCTACATCTTGAAATTGAACTACAAACCAAGTATAAACCTTCAAACATGAGTGAACCTAGTATCTCCAATGAATTGTATAATCAGCCATCTTATGTTAAGAAAGTGTCCAACACACCTATCAACCTAGAAGAGACTTATGGACAAGGCTTTAAGATCATAACTAAAAAAGGATGTGACATAAATAATGAGCATGAAATTCACAAACTTTTAGAGCAACTTCCTATTGAATATACTAAATGATTGGGATATGATGGTCCTTCTCCCTCCATATCTTCTAAGAAGAAAAATTTCCTCCCTCATAATAATGAAGTAATATATCACAAGGATGATAGGATCATCTTAAGCCCTCCTCCTTCAACAAGCACGCAAAAAAGGCCTTAAAGACTCAAGAAGCTAAAATTTCCTTGTTCCATGTCTCTAACTAAAAGACACTTACACACACTTCTTAATAAAGGACTCTTAACATTACCACCCATCAAAGAAAATCCAAATCCAAAAAATAAAAATTCAAACATGTCTCATTGTCAATATCATATAATTCTTGGGCATAGTACTGATTAGTGGAATTCTTTAAGGAGGATCCTTGATAAATTTGATATGATAGATATAGTCCCTTAAAGTACACATGAAATTTTCTCCTTGCCATGTAATAGTTGTAGGATCATAAGAATACTCACTATTGCATGTTTTATATACATTTCAAATCATTCCTATACAAGGAGCTCATTCCCATTACTTACCTTGGCTCATCCTTGTCTTGCACTTATTGAGGACAAGGAGTTTGATAGCCTTGTCCTAGTACAACACTTGTTGTTGTCCCTTTAACTAGTTATTCACCTTTTGCATATACTAAACAAGATTGGGATGTGGATGACCTACTATAGTTTGACTCACATGTGCTCTACTAGTCTTTTCTTTGTCACCTTTTTATGTTATTTGTGTCATTTTATGTGCATAATGTGATCCCCCATATCGTTCTATTTGACATTTCTTTATGCTCATTCCTCTATTTGTACCCACATTCTTCTATATGTTGTAAGCCTCTCTTTTGTCTTGTATTTTCCTTTTCAGGATGATGCAAGGCATAGAGACATTTAGGTCTCTTCCATCTTGACCTAGAATATTTTCTTTGTTTTCTCTCTCTGTGTCATTCTTCCTTGATCTAAGAGTTATTTGGGGAATGATGGCATTTTTGAGCTCTATAATATGATTGTAGCAAAGGCATACACTGACCCTAAATTTGTGGATCCATTATGTGTTATTTTGGGATTGTATGTTGGGGGAAACCCCTCTCTTTCATAATGTAGCTTCATTTGGAAACATATGTTTGACATAGGGCTTTCCAAAAAAGCTATAATGTCTTGTTTAGAATTTTATCATTTTTCTACTTAAAGTAACTACTCACAGTATGGTGTTAGAAATTTCTTTAAAGTGGGGAAAAATATTGGAATTATCATTTTTGAAATTTTTGACTATACCCCATGTTTCATAGTGTGATATTCCTACTTCATGTGATGTTCCTTATTCTTGGTGGTGTCATTGGGTTTGATGTCCTCCAAGAGTGCAACTTTTCTCGGCATACAACTTTCCTCTTAGTGGTAATACTACGTGTTGCATTCCCTAAGTTGTGAATCTCTTATCCTATACTTTTCCTTTCTTGGAGACATTAGGCACAATGTTCCCTAAGAGAATACCTTACATGAACTAAGAAAAATCCATTTGAATATGTCTATTTGCATTTTTTTCATAATTGTTTAGCATAGTGTAGCTTCCTAAGCCTTATGAAGCTTGAAGTTCATATTGTGGTCACTTATCAAATTTATTGGAGGTATAAATTTGGTATGGTTAGTACAATGAGAGCCTATATACTTGGCATGAATTTATCATTGTACGGTGAGGGCCTGTAGACCTGGAATGACTTTCTCACTTATCCACTCTTTGGGGGCTCACCTAGTGGATAGCCTAAGGTTACACTAGCTCATGTGAGTGTGTGTTTTTGTTTGCATAATGGACATCGTGTTTCAATTGTAAAATTTTTCGGACAAATAGCTGAGGCTTGATCCAAATTGAGTTGGAAAAATAGTCGAGGTGTGATCCACACTTTTTCCTTTTCTTTTCTTTTAGTCTTTGGAATTGTATGATTGAGTATCTTGTCATTGCTACATATATATTTAACATAGGCATGTGTCTCTTTGTTGCCATGAGATCTTAGATCTTGGGGGCTTGATCCTCCTCCTTGACCTTTTTAATCTTATCCTTCAAACAATTTTATAGTTAGACCTTTCTTTATTTTTTACTTTAGTGTGATTTTTTGCTTCCGCTCATCCTCTCACTAAAGTGGGGGCTAAATGTAGTAATGGAAAATGTATTCCTTTATATTTTCTCACTTGTTTGGGCCCTCCTAGTTGAAATGGACTTAATTTAACCTTAATTTAGTGTTATAAAGTTTATTTATTTACATCTTCACACTGAGTTTTGGGCCTTGTTAATTAATTAAGCTTAATTATGCCTTAATTGGCCCTATAATTCATTAACAAGCCTAATAAATTCCATTTTCTGAAAGGGAGACTTGACATTAATTAATTCTTACACATAACACTTTACCTTGAGCAATGTGTGTTCCAAGAATAGGGACATAGGACATATCCACTCATGGGAAAATGGGTCCACCCTAGGCCTTTGAACCATATTTTAAATTATGGTTTTGGCGAGATTTTAATGTCTCTAAATGTTTATTCAGATGCCAGCTTGTGATATTTGAATTTTGGGAAATTAAGGATACATACCTATAAATACAAGGTTATTTTCTAAGTTCCACCTAGTATTTTGATGTGAGCAAAAGTATAGAAACGTTTATGATCAAAAGCATTCCAAGGAAGAAATATCAGAGTTTTACTACAGCAATCAAGATCCAATCATCATTTCAAAGTTCTTTTTCATCATGCGTGTTTGTGGAGCTAACATTGTGATTTAGGTTTCATGATCCATTCAAGTGTTCAAAGCATTATTTCAATCAAGATTCAAGATCAAGATCCACATCCATTTCAGCCATCTCATGCAAGTTGTAGATCTACATTATCAAGGTTCATTCAAGGGCTTTTTGAGTGGTAACATAGATTTTTTCATTCTTAATTCCCTCTTTCATGCATTATTTCAATTCAAGGTTTAATTACCAATATGGGGTTTGACCAAGGAGAACCCCCATTCACCAAAAACAAACGTTTTTCTCTCTTGTGTGTCTGATTGTAGATTTAGGTTCAAGAAGGCTTGAAGATCTTTTGGAGAGAAAAAATGAAGAAGTTGTCATCTTGTCACAAAAAATTAGATCCCGAAGTTGTTTCAGATTTTTTTACACTAAAACTAGGCGAATCTAGAAGTGAAAAGATAGGATCAAAGGCTTCTGAAAGTTATAGAAAAACCCTGACTAGAGACCCATTCACCCTTCAGAGAATGAGTCCCAAGAAGGCTTCCAGAAACAATTTTTTTTGAAAGGTACACAAGATTCTCCCCTTCTCAGATCTACATTATGTTTTATGTTTCTATTAGCATTTAGTTTTATGTTCAAGATCCAAGTGTTATATTTCATTTTGGTGTGAGTTTACTATTTTTTAGTTTTTCTACCCAAAGTGTTGTTTGATCTTGACCCCCATCATCAAGCATAAAAAGAAACCAATAGATTTGCCACATTGAGTTGATTCACCTAAGGGTTGTTAATCAATTCTTTGTGGGGATCTCGTTTCTTGAATGATTGTGGGAAGATAGATTACCTTAGTTTCCATACTTTGTAGAAACCTCCCTATATATTTTCCCAACATATCATAATATATAGTTCCTCATATGTCACCTTCATGATTTTAAGTAGCTGGGTTTAGAACACAAGTTGAGGCATCAAGGATAAGAGCACAAGTAGGAGCATCATGTGCTAGAGTAGAAGAGAAGAAAGGACAATATTTATTTTAGGTAAAATTTAAAGTTATTTCATGAGGTATTATATTTAAATTTAATATAAAAATATCATTATCCGAGTATTTAAGGGGAAAAATAGTTGATGGTATAGGAGGAGCTTACAAATTTTCATCATGGTACTCTTTTAATCATTCAAAATTTCCTAGAATTTATGGTATAATATTTCTATGAGGTATTTTTTCATTATTCCCCTACCTTGTCAACCCTATCGCATTGACAAGATTGTCAAACACTAGGATCTACTCTCTACCCTTAACCATCTACCCTCTATCTCTCTCCCACTCCCTCCCTCTATCTCTCTCCCACTACCTCCCTCTCTCTCTCTCTCATTCACTCCCTCTTTCTCTCCTCTCTACCCGTAACCCTTAAACCATCTACCCTTAACCCTCTCTCTCTCTCTATATCCCTCCCTCCCTCCTATTGTTGGTTAAAATGACACAAACAACATTAAAATAGAATATTTCTACTCTATTTCTCATGAAAGAGAAAGACAACATGTAGTAGCCTAACTCCCAAGGTCCTGGTAGTTGGTTCTCAACTATCTGATGTCACTCAATTGGTTCATGCAACTATAATATTCAAGGGGCCTGTGTTGGTAACAAAGGATTCAAGCTATGACTCTTTTATCGAAATAGTTCCTGTAAATCAATGGGTTTAAAATAAAAGAAAAAGATAGAACAAAGGGGTAAACCAGTAAGTATGAACCGAATTTATCTAGTATCTGGACATATACCTTCAATGATGAATGTTTCCTAATAGATCATAAAAAACATAAGATGATACAGTCTATAGCATAATCTATACCACTGCATACATTTTAGGTGCTTAAATAACTTCACAATTACTCTTCACAAATATTTCAAGGATTTTCAAAACAACACACATTCATTCATCATCAAAATTATAGATCAACAGACCTTTTAATAACTTCAACTCAATGACAATCTAATAAGATGATCCTTAAATATGATTCCTTCAAATGACTTTCATCATTCAAGAAACTCTTATGTTCAGCACAATCACTGCATATAGATAGATCATAACTTTATTAGCCTTATCAAACAAACAATTTAATTCCAAACACCATCTTTCGAGGAAACCTGTAATTCTATTAACTGTAAAAGATTTAAGTACAATGTATCTCTACAAAACTCTACAAAATTCTATCTCTTAGCATTAGGCAAGCCAATCCAATTCTCAATTAGCCGACCCTTACAATGTGATACCCATCTGGTATTTATAGCTATACAAAAGAAGTTCGAACTTCACTTCTATTTTAAGCTTTCCACCTTTTTAGGAACAATCAACTTTCTTGGAAACTCAGATCAACTTTGATCTTGAGTCCTTACATTATATATTCAGTTTGATCTAAAAATAGAAGATAGGAATAGAAGAAAAGAAGTCATGCACCCTCAAGCTATCAGTGCTACATGCATGCAACATGCAAGGAAGAAGAACATCATGCATGCAATATTTTTATGCATGTGAAGCCGGATCTTCCATGAACTCATCATAACTGGTGAAGACTTGTTGTAGCATATCCATATCTGGCCCATCAATCCAATCATCTTCAAATTTGATCCAATCCAACTCAACTGTAGCAAACTCTTTCATACTTTTAACCTTGATCAGTTCTCTCCCTCCAGCTTTTATTTCTTCTTTGACTTCTACAAGCCGATCTATCACCAAGTCTCCTCCATCATCTTTCTCCTGCATGAGTCCTTGGAATCTTTCATTCCATTTCTCTCTAACCTGACTCAAAGCTATACTGGCCCAAATTAGTATCTGTGATATCTGACCAGTCTGATTCCACCTTGCTCACTTTCACCACCGGATTCCTATGATCATACCTCAATGTATAAGGTACCTATTTTGGTTTCACCTTCTTTATTTTTGGTGTTGTCTTTGATGTTCCAGCCAGTTGATTCCTTCGAGTAGCCTCTCCTGAAATTCTTGACATCTCTCAAATCTCCTGCAAGCAAACCTCTAATTAGATCTTTAGATAAATCATCATAAAACATGCTTTTAAAACATACCTGTTACACATACATCAGAGTCAGAACCAAACAGAAGCTCAAAACAATCTCTTTTACAAAATTGGTGAACTCGGAGCAAAAACCGATATGGAAACTTCACCTAATAACAAACGGGCTCGGAGTCGAAGTCGAGGAAGTTATCGGAACCGGGATCGGAATAAAAAATGGATTTGGTTTTCTTCAAATTTTCATTTTTTCCATATTCTATTTCCATTCCACCTCTGCCTCTGATTTGATCATCGTTACTTTGAAGAAAGACTTTCCCATTATACGCGGAGCTGGACATAGGATAAAACATGGAATCAATACCTTTTGCAAAACAAATCTTTCAAGTCCAAGATTGATTCCAATCCTGACTCCGTCGTGATTGACCATGATCACCAAAGAAACCTCCTAGAACTCAGAGTCGAAAATAGGATAAAACATGGATCGATACCTTTTGTAAAACAAAACTCTCAGGTCCATAATCCATTCCAATCCCGGCTTCGCCTATGCTAATCATGATGTCATCAAATACTTTATTCATTTTCAACACAATTTCATGATTAAGACCTAGGTCGCTATAAAATGGCAAAGGAGCTTTAAAAAAACTATACTCATATGACCATGGGGAACAATTGCATTCTAAGATATCATTTTTTTAATCATTTAAAGTAATTGCAAAGACCAACGAAATCCTAATCTAACAAACCTGATAAAAAGTAGGGCACAGGTTTAAACCTTGCCATTTTACCATACGACAAAACCCTAATTTAAACAATAAATCTAATCTACCCTAACTCACTGTAAAATCTCTAATCTACCTCACTGTAGATTCCTAATTTAACAAACACCATTAAAAACCCTTAATCTAATCTAATCTACTGCAAACCAAAAATGACACGACGCAATCACAATTAAGATGTGAAAGTGACAATGCCCTAAAAATAGAAAGAAATGACATGATAAAACAAGAAAACAAATATTTAAAGTAAAACAAACAAGACATAACAAGAACCTGCTCATTCAATCACATCGATGATCATAGAATTGCTTTAAAACACAATGATTGAACACACAAGTAGATATAAAGCAAAACACAACGAACACAACTGCAAATAAACAATGAACAACAAAGATAAAAGACCTACCTCAAACGCAAACAAACCCAAGATAACTTTCTAAATCGATTTGTACACAATATCCCTTCTCTATCTCTATCAATTTGCTCAAACGAACTCTGCTATTGCTCTTCGCACTTTTAGACTTGTAATAATAACAATAATGATCGACTTTAACCCTTAATAAAGGTAAATATGTGAATTTCTACCTACACCGAAAACCACCATTAATGCATTAAAACACAGTAAAGTAGGAGTCAGAACTGTAAGAGAACGAACATTGGTCTGTAGTGCAACTTCAGTCAAAAAGTCAACGACAAAAAGTGGCAGGAGCGGAACTAAAATGGAATCAGGATCTTAAATTTATAACATTTCCAAACCTAAATCCCATTCCGGCTCCGCATCCGACAACTAAAAACAAAACAAAAACAAATACAAAAAGTTAAATAAAAGACCACCCTAATAAAACAAAACACAAAAATTGAAACAAAACAAAAATAAAAAAGTAGCGAAGGCGAGATCGGAATCGATTGTGATTTTGCAAATTTTGATAACAACCATCCCAATTCCCACTCCGGCTCCACTTCTGCTAAAGACCAAAAACAAAGGCAAAGAAAAGACTATCGGGATAAAACCAAAAAACAAGCCTCAAAAGAACTTTCAGAACCCGATCCAGTTCCGGTTCCGATTCCGACAGAGAAAGCAAAAGAAAAAAAAAACAAAGTATTGGAAAAACTAGACTCCAAACTTTGCTTCAAAAACAACTAAGTACAAAAATAACAAAGGGGGACCCATTTTGACCAAGGCAAAAGATGGGGTGGTTATGCAAGGCATAACACCTCCCTCTCTCTCTCTCTCCCTCTCTTAGCCACCAATTTTTCTGCTCACAAATCTATCATTTCCTTTGATTTTTTTCTACCTTTAAGCAGTTAACTTCTTGAGATTTTGAGGCTGTGATATCATCATTAATATTATTCTTTCTACAAATTCTAATTTTTTTATTAACTTGTTAGCCTCTTCAATAAACTTCACAACCTTGTTTGAAATTTCACCAACCTAGTCTTCTAAGGTTTTCTCATAAAAATTGTGTTTTAAAACCTTTTCTATAACTTCCTTCCCATTGATTAAACTTGGGTTGAATGTGTTGAAATAACACTCATACACTAAGAGGGGGGATAAATAAATGTATTTTAAATTTTTAAATTAAACTGTTAGACAATAATTAAGAGCACACATAAATCATAAACATGTGAGAAGACATAGATATACATGGAAAACCCTAAAAGGGAAAAACCAAGGTGAGAAAATTTGCTTGAGACTACTGCTCAAATCTAACCTCACAATTAAAAGATAATACAATTTTGTGTAAGAACCAACTCATAGGTACATTGACACCCAACACAACTTTTTTAGGCACCAAACTTTAGCTACACCGTACACCTAATTGATGACCAACCCAATTTTTTTGAGGCACCAACCTCTAAATTATTACAAATTCATATATGCAGACATTGGTTCTTCTATAACTTGAAATGCACCTTTTCAATTTATATAATAAATACTCTTTCTCTGCCTAACTTCTCCTCCTTTTCAATTTACCATCAAAAACTATGTCTTTATTAACACAAATCCCCTGAATATTTACTACACATGACTATAATTTTTTTAGTTTAGTAACCCCAGTGTTCTCATGTACACTATGTGTATATATTTTTCACTATATGTGTGCAAATAACTCATCAAGATCACAATAATAATTGTTTCCATCATTTCTCACATATCCCTAGCTACTTCACATTTCATTTAAACTATTGCTTGAATGATTTTTTCAAGAATTGCAATCTAATCAACTTCTTCTTTGTAACTATTTGTCAATTTTTTCTTTCAAAAAGTAGCCATTTTCTCACTTTAAATATTGACCATTGATCTTACCTTTCCCACCATTCAGAGTGGACACATGTTATAATCATGCATCTTCACAGTATATGATTACAAAATAAAATACCTTTATGTGATGCAACAATAGCCATCTGATATCCTCCATTAATGCACACCATTGATTCAAAAATACATTGAATAGCCTTTATCACTTACAAACATCATCTAGGACATGCGTTAACATTTCAAATTCCCACATAGCCAACATTGGGACCCACCATACTTTTTGCAAAGTAGCATAAATACACCAACTATCTTGCAGACACCATGTTGGGCACACGTCACTATATCGCTTTCACACAAACATAACTTTTTAAGAATGAATCAACACTGCACTTTGATGAGAAAATGCCACATGTCATTACAAATTCTCAGCATGTTCTTGTTTTTGTGCTCTAGAATAGAATTATGCTCTAAAGAGGGCATGTGATGCAATAAAAGGATGACACTTGTCATCACATCACATTAGCACAATTTTCTTAGAATTGAAACATATCAAAACTATGCTCCCATGTAAACCATTGACCAAATACAAGGTTTTGTGGTAGTTGTTGGATCATCATCAAAAAACTCACACTTTAGCCTTCTTCACAAACATAAGATAAAATATTGCCTAAACCAATAATCACTAGAGAGTGGGATCGATAAAAATGATGACGACGATGGCTTACGTTGTCACTTAAGTGGCTTCTCACTATGGATAATAGGTCAACAACAAATATAACATAAAGTGGATGACCAAGTAGAAACAGTTAGGGTTTAAGAGAATTAAGGAAAAACCCTAGTAAACAAAGCATGAAACCCTACCATTGCTATAGTCTAGAGAACTAAAAAGCCAGAAAACCTTGTAGAGATACTTCCAAGCCACGAAAAAAAAAGAGTAGACATGAAAAACAAACAATCTCTCATAATGCATAGATTTTGAAATCAGAGATCAATTTCATAGATAAAATCTCTTGATAGATAGGATCCCTTTGACATCAATGACAATAATTCAAAGAATCTCCCCCTTTGTCATTGATGGAAACACCTAAACAAAAATTTGAATAATGGCAACTCTTGAATCTCCCCCTTGTTCTTTTCTTCTCCTTTCAATCCCTTTGATAGCAATTTCTAGTGCCAATTATCTAATGGCAAAATCTTTCCATTTCTTACCCTTTGACATCAATTACAAAAGGAGTCACAAAAAGTATAATAACTCCCTTTGAGGACTAGCATCCTACAGGAAAACTATGGTACCAGGGATAAAATAATACTTTGATATTCTTCCCTTGGATTAATTCATTTTTTATTTTTTGTTCCTATAGCACACACACCCCGTTCAAACCGGGGACCCCCTTTCTCTCTTTTTTGCTTTTAGTGGGTTGCTTTCGCCTTTGCCTGATTTTGTGTGCCCCTAATTCTGAGCTCAAATTGGTCACATTCCTTAAATTCATTATATTTCAAATGACCAAAGTCACCACCCCAAAACTCCCTAAGTCTTTAGCTTTTTTGGAGGTTCCTATGGAGACTTCCCTTAATCCTTTGCCCCGATGTTCGTGAATCTCTATGGACCCCCATTTGCAGATTTCTTGTTGCGGACTACTTTTGTCCCTTCACCACTTCACTAATGGCCAACATATAAAATTTGACCACACGATGGGCCCTGCATCATCCTTCACAATTTGACAGTCATGCTAGTTCATGTCTTTGTAGGTCCATCTACTGCGCCTACTGCCATACCCTACATTTATTTTGAGTCATAAATGCGCTTTTTCCTATGAATATGCACCTTGACCTATCATTTTCACCGAACTAATTTGAATTTCAAATGAGAGAGACAAATAAAAAATACCCTACACCCGCATAGTCTTGCATTCAATCAAGATCAAGGTCATCACGAATTTCTTGCGCCTTTTCCAGGTATGTCAACCCTCAAAAGCCTAAAATGGGTCTTTTCCCATGCTAGGGTTTACTAATTAATGGTAAAAATCCCCCAAAGATAACCTTAAATTTATCAGTGGTTGTCACAACATTTGGTTCCACATAAAATCCACTCTCGACACTTTGGAAATTCCATTAAAATCACTCAAATGTTCCCCAATCAGCATGTAGAATTGGACAGTCTTTTTGTTGTGTGGCATGAACACTTTTGTGCCTTGCACCCTTACCACCACCACCCTGGTCAAATCAAGAGACCCTCAAAATGCTTAATTTTTTATCTCATGCAGGAGTGACCATGCAAATGTCTATTAGTAGACCACCACCTTCCTTTCATCATTAGTTGACGAAATAATCCTTGCTGCCTTTCGCATCGTGGGTCCTATCGTCCCCTTTGCTACCGATAGTTCATCCAAAATTTCACCAAGTCCAAAATACTTGCAGGTTGTTCTTGCGAGTCACTGTGTGCGGCTCATTGTCGACTCTCCACCATTGCTTATCATTGGAACCATCCCATCAGCCCGCAATGCAAAATATGACTTCATAATCATCATCCCAAGTTCGTCTAATGAAAATGATAAGTAAACTATTTTGAGGGTGGCCTCATGTAGGTGGCTATTTCCCTTCCACCACTCACTAACATCCATGCACCCACAACCTTTCATGTGTCAAGTTTTGCAGAGGACTTTTTTGTTGCCAAAACTTTAGAATTACTAACCCAGGAACCTGTCCTTAAGCTCATAGTGGGTTCGTGTATGCTAATCGCTGCCTATGGACTGCAATCCCTCCAAAGCCATCTCTAATGGAAAATAAATTATGGTGGCCCAATGGATCCCTTTCACATCTTCCAAAATGGCTAAGCTTTAAAATATGGTGCACAACGTTTGAGGCACCCCAAGGTTCCACAATGTGGACTTCCACCTATGGGTCATCATCCCTTGAATACTATTGCTTAATTACAGAGACTCCAAATGTCTTTCAGCCCTCCTGAACCTACATTCTTGGACCCACATTGATGTATATGATCTGAAAAGAGCCTTAAATGATGTATATTAATAAATTTAATTATCTCCCAATGATGAATTATTGGATCTAACCCTAGTTGTGTAGGATTTGACTGACGCTTTCCTGATTTATATATGAAAATGCACTTACTGCATCTTTGTAAGGAAGATTTTCGAAACCTATTGTGGCTCCATCGGGGAAGTCTACCAAGAAAGTTGATAAATGAAATAAGCCTCCACATGCACTGAGGGGAAAAGAAGAGAAATATTAGATGAAGTGCTATTTTCATGGAGTGGAGTGTACCTCTAAGCTCTCTTCTACCTAGGACTTAGTGTCAGATATAAATCTAGGGCACATGGATATAGATGAGTTCTAACAAAGGATAATGGTCAACCCTACAATAGAGAAGACACGAAGGATCAAGGAAAGTGGCCTCAACAAGGTAGTTGGTTTTCCTCCCTTGTTAGTTGCCCCAGAACTGGTCATGGCTTGTTAGAAAGCCTATCACAACAACAAGAAGATTATTGATCATGATGGGAGAGTGCTGGTAGACTTGTCTGCTAAATCTATTGGTCATGCATTCCACATCCCCATATTCGACATAATGAAAGAAGTAACAAAGGAACATGCTAAAAATATGTGGAAACAGGACCCTCTAGGGTGTAAAAGGGTAATCAACTGGCAATGGTTGAAGGAAAAGAGGGGCAGTGCTTCTAAAGTACCTCAGGAGCTATTCAAAAGTGACTTCTTCGAGGAGTAATATGATTTGGTCACCTTACTGAGTAGGGTAATGGGCCTACCAACTACTGCTTTCTTCAAAGAGTGGATGTTATACTTCATTGAGGAGATCATCCGAGGGAAGGCCAAGTTCCATTGGGCCAAGATGATCAACAATAATCTACACAATCAACTCATAATTTTCAAGAGAACCTCCCAATTCTACATGACCTCATATTTTATGTACCTCTTGGTAGATAAGTTCCCATACAAAGGACTCTTCAGTGCAAGTATCCTGCGAAAAAATAAAGGGGAGCTTAAGGTCTATGACTACTATCCTCAGTTTTAGTATAGAAACTTCAAAAGAGAATATTGGAGGGTAAATGATGCCTTCATTGCACCTATCATCAGAATCATGGGAGGAGACTTTGAGAGAAGAGTTTTGCACAATGCAAAGGCCTTCATCAAATGGTTTGGGTACCTATTCATACATTTCTTGAAGTTCACCTACATCATAACAAAGGGATTCTTAGAAAGGCCCTATCAACTGCCTCGCTACCTGAATGACCACATAATCTTGCTAGAAGTCTCTAGGAAGCTGTAGAATTCCCACAAAATTTTAAGTGATAATCATTGTGTTGGGATCCCATATCCCTTGACCTTCGGGCAAGGAATGTATTCGTCGCTTAGTGTGCAGAGTAATAGGACAGGGAGCTGGCATACTATAACTTGGACCCTCACATAGACCGATGAAGGATGGACCCATATGGAAACTTGAATAAGTGGGTCAGAACACAATATGACCATCGATCCCATGTCTAGGACTTCTAGGCCAACTATAAGAATGAGGAATTATATGAGAGTGATGACCCAGTTCATGAAATCTATAAAGCTATTCCGTATCCTAGATCAAGTGGTGGAAGAGGATGATAATATTATTGATGATAGGTACAATGTTGTGGCCAACCTACCCCTACCTGTCACCAATTGGAATGAAGAAGAGGTCACTGAACTTGATATATTGACCCAACTAGTTGAAAATAGGATAAGATAGAGGGTAGATGCCCAGATTGCTCAATTAAAGGTACAAGATGCTGACTTGAAATAATGATAGCTTGAGGATGAGCTTGAGAGAAAGATAGATAGTGGAGTAGCTACTACTTCATTAGAGGAGGCTCCCAAATCCCCACCAACAACGAGATCAAATAAAAGGAATAAAGTGCCTAAGTGATAGTCAAAACATAAGGTATATTCAAGAAATCCATCGAGGCAGAATCATCCAAGAAAGCCAAGAAGATGGGGATGTTTGTGCTTGAGATGACCACTATCCAAGAGGAGGATCCCTTGCATGAAGAATAAGTTGATCAGTCACACTCACCACCTACCACTTCCATTCCCACTTCTACTATTGTCATTGCCACTCCTCCACTGATCACATCTCATGCTTTGTCTGTCTCATCTCTACCCATCATGGATATTTCAGTTCACCTCACCTCCACCCCGCTAACTACTTTGACAATGATACTTGACTCCTCCTCCACTATGTCCCCACTATTTTCTTCTTCACTCCCTCCTCCACTACCTACTTTCTCTACTCTACTGCTTGTAGTTCCCACTATCACTATGCCACCTCTTACTCTACTGCATGCCTTCATGACATATATGCAAAATGTGCCACCTGAAATTTCTCGGGTAATCCTCAACCCCAAGGTTTAAGCTCGGATGGCCCTAAATGATGCTACCATGCCTCTTCCTCTGCCACCTACAAAACCACTTAAGATGGAAGCTATGATGTATATCTCTGAAGAAATGGAGAAAATTTGTGAAGAGCAACAAAGAGAGGCTACAAAAGACGTAATTGAAGAGCCCAAGGACTTTGAATGAAATGATTATTTTGGGAACCTAGAGGGAAAGTTAAATATAAATTTGGATAAGGTGGCATCCAATGAGGATAGGTCACCTTCTTCAGAAGAGGAAATTGAACCTCTCAATGAGAGATATACAATACAAACATCAGACCAAGGGATAGATGAGGAGTTATCCCAGTAGTTCAAGGATTCAGATGAGAAGGTTGACCCTTAAGGACACATCTTTAAGGAAAAAGTTGATACAAATGTGGATTTGGAGATACTTAAAGAGCCTATGCTAATTGGCCAAGATAAGGGCTCAGTCTAGAAAGAAGAAATGCCTCCCAAAAAGGAGGAAGAGAAAGAGAAAGATAAAGAAGAAGAGGATGCACTAAGAAAGAGCCCTGAGTCTAAGCATTGTGCTGAGTTTGAGCATGAAGAAAGGAAGGCACCCCAAGAAGAAGGTGTCACTAAGAAGGATATATCTTCTTTCGATTGTGACAAAGGGAATACTGTGCCACTAAGTCACGAGATAGGGGAAATATAAAGATGTTTTTTTATATTGTCATATATTTGGGTGTAGGTGAAACCCTAATGTAAAATGAATCTGATCCACACAATGAAATTAAATCGTGTCCATTCATTTTACTTTTTTAAAACTACAAATAGGGGGTCTCTCATTTTCAAATAGAGAGTTGAGTTATTGTGTAAAGGCATGTTGTATAAATTTAATGAGAATATAATTTTTTTGGTGGATTCTTGTGTTTTCTTCAAATGTGTGCATGATTCATCTCCTCAACCTTATATTTTAGCTTTGTTGTTCTAGTTTTAAATTTATTTCAGTAGTTTGTTCATGTTGTACTTTAATGGTGAATAATGCTATGGTGTTGATTTCTTCCTTGCTCATACTTTTTGTTATTTTTTGATGATGAAAAATAGTGTAAAATTAGTCTAAGCATGGTTTATATTGTTCAAATTCAATATTTATTCATGCTTCAATGGTGAATGAATGGCTTGGAAATCTATAGATCCTCAAAAATTGCACTAGTTTTATGAGACTGTAGGTTATCCTTGGTTAAGTGGAATTCATTTTTAGGAAGGTTATCCACTATAGCATCCTCCATTGTTATTGTACAACATTAGTTGAAAGCTTAGGAAACCTTTTACCCCTTTTCCCTTTTGATCTTTCTTTAAAAACTAAAGTTAGAGCAAAGTTCTAGCATCACCACAAAGTCAAACTTGATGAGTTAAGAGGAATTTTTGACTATTTTCCTAAACTTGCAGTAGTTATTTTTCATTTCTAGAATTTATCAAACTCCATTTGTAGGTCCAATTCCCTCCATGCTTAACTGACCATAAATGCCCTTTGTGATTACCAGCAAATCACATTAATAACTGAGTTATTTTTACAAGTCATGACCTAGCATCTGAGAGACCTTGGGGTGATTTATGAAACTTAGTTGCAGAAATTATGTTTCAAGAGAGGTAGCATACTTGTGTGTTTCCTATGTTGAGAAAGTGAAAAAACACCCATCAACAAAAATAGTACTAGAAGGAGGGCCTTTTGGTTAAGCGGGATCGAATTGGTTCTTTCTCCCCTCGAAGGTTCCATAGGGTGGTTAGATCCACACCAGACAAGGGAGAATTCCAAGAGCTGAAAACCCCTACAAGGGCTAAGAGAGTCAAGAAAGGGAAAGCATATGCCTCAAACCCACCCACTCAGTCTCCATCCCCTTCATCTCCTTCCATCCATCCATCCCATTCTTCCCCTTCACTCCCAACAACGCCTCTATCCTCCCATCCACCCCAAACTACCTTTTCACCCTTCACTTCCTACAACTAAGGTGATGCCCCTTTTTCTGCACTCCACTTTCAAGGCATTTCCCTAGCTATAGTCCCTCTATAGCCTCAAGCTACTATGATATAGCAAGCACCATCTCCACCTCCCACAATGGCTTGGTTGGGTAACAACCCTTCCCCATTTTCCTTCAATGACTATCATGAAATTCCTAAGAATCTGTAGGTATTTTGCACCAAGTTCCATCCATGCGATCCACAAAGGACAGTAGAAGAACATATCAAAATATTTCAAACACCTTTGAGAGACATGCAGATTAAACATGAAGATGTGGCTTGTAGGCTCTTCCCTTACTCATTGGGGGATGAGGCCTTTTATTGGTACATCAATTTTCCAACTAGGACCATCAGTACTTGGGATCAATTGAAGAACACCTTCTTGCAGAAGTTCAAGCTTCCTATTAGGCCCTTAGAGTTATACCAACAATTCATAGATGTTAGGAGGGAAGTCAATGAGCCTATTATATCATTCAATGATAGGTTCCATAGAGCCTATATGAAATTGCAACCACCCTATGTAGTGGATGATCCCTCTACTCATTTGGTGTACTACATCACCTTGGATAACCTCACATTTGCAATGGTAAAAACCAATGTGCCCTCCACTTGCCAAGTTGCTAGACACCTATCTAGAGGCAGTCACAAAAAGCATGAACTTGGGGCAACACATTGTAGGACTACTTCCCTCATTAGGCCTAGCTACTCATCCAAATCAAATCTAGGGGCTTACTCACGCCTTGGCCCATCAAATTCCATTGATGAACCAAATTCCATAGCTACCGATAGTGCCACATCCAAGGCAGCCCTTGATTCAAGCACCATCAATGTCTCATTACCTACAACCTCCACAACAACAGGCTTATTTGTAGTAGCCTTAGGTGCCTACATACCTGCAAAATTCTGAATTTCAACCTTCTCAATAGAACCAACCAGTGACACAACCAATATTCCTCCAGAACTCAGCACCACAATAGGGTAACACAGAAAAGTATCAGATTGATGAGTTAACAAAATTGGTAAAGAAGATGTCCACAGAGATGACACATTTGAGGAACTAGAACAACCAATTGTAGGCCTCTCAAAGGAGCATCCAGGCCAACCTCAATAGATACAATCATGATGCTGATACATCTACGGGCCAAGATTATGAAAGAGGCCATATTTTAGGGCAGAACTTCAAATGAAGGCCTTCCCAGAGGAAGAATAGAACATGGAACACAAGGCCAAACAATGGCGACATTCCCACACCCCTCGACCAGCTAGGCGGAAATGGAAAGTCAACTAGAGGAATATATTTGGTTGAGGGAAGCTTGTCTGTGTGGTGTCATATCCACAAGATGAGAAGGCATTCCAAATTGGACTACTTGGAATTACAGATTGGCACCAAAATCTTCCAAGTGGAGGTCTATAATTTTGTTGATGGCTCAAGTTGCAGAGACATAGTTCCTTCAGAGTCGTATGATTTTTCAATGTTGGTGATCAATCAAGATCTATTACCACAAGATGAAAGCAACATACTTGAGAAGGAGGTTGCCCCAAAGGACAAAGAAGATGAAGAGGTAAGTAATGAGAGCCCCTTGTCCCACCTCTTTGATCCAATAGATAATGGTCCTATAGATGATGAGGAACCACATGAGGATGAAGTTCACATGTTCCACCAAAGTGCAACCCTTTATGAATTAAGAAATAGATGGGTTGGTGGTCCTTTCATGACTTCTACCCCACCTAACAATTTCAATACAACATCTGACCCTAACACTAGAAATAATATGAACTAACCTCATGTGCCTTCCCAGTACTTCAATAGAAATAGGCAATCAGGTCAAGCTCAAGATCAACCCACTAGTTCCTCCTAGAATAATTTTTTTGAAAAAGAAGTTGAAAAAATGGGAGAATATATAGCAAATGAATTGAAAAGAGTCAAAGAGAGTCTATCAGCCTTCGAGCTATTAGAAATTACCTCTTTAGTTCATTAAATGGAACTTCCCCATCCAAACTAGCCCAGGAGGTACCTGCCAAAAGGGTTTCCTTTGATAACTCGAATAATGAGCCCATGATTAGGGAAATCATTGGGAAGAAACCAGATCAACACCCAAATCAGCAAGCTAATAAAAATCAATCATTAGATAAAATTCCTACCAAGGAGAAAAATCAAGCACAAGCCAAGGATAAGAATAGTGATAAGGACAAGGCTCAAGTGGCTCAAGCTGACATATTAGTAGGGTTATTTCAAGGGAAATCAGAAACGCCTCCTTTCTTGACAAACATAAGAATATTTGGCAAGAATCTGCATATTTTTTTTCTCAATTCAGGAGCCTCATCCAATGTCATGCCCTTGGTCATATGCAAAGCATTGGGGATAAATCTAACCCCCTCTTGATGAAAAGTGACTCAGCTAGATAAGATCCAGGAAAACATAGTTGGAGAAATGGACATGATACCCATGTAGATTGTTGTTGATCCCAGGGTACAACAAGTAATTGGCACTCAAGTTGTTAAAATTCCCGATACATATGGTATCATATTGGGAAGGGACTTCACTAGTGCCTTGAATGGATATGTTGCAATAGACTATTCCCATCTGTAGCTGCCCTGAAAGGGGCTGCCAAACCAGATTTGCATTGATCGAGAGCCCAAGATGAAATTCAAGATTACTGAGTATAACAATATGAATGAGGTATTTTTTGCAGAGAAAAAGATGGGTAATTACTATCCTATGGCTTACCATAATGATGAATAATTCCAAGAAGAAGAAGTGGCCAATGAGGTTCTTCTTGTATTATGTAGTGCTCTCACAAACTTAACTCATGTTCCTGATAGTATGGACCTGTTGATCAAATATGGAGATGAAGAATCCTACAAATATGGTAACCTTGGGTAGCTAAATGGATTTTGAGAGTTTATGCAAAAATGCGTACATGATCAATTTAGTCTAGGAGCAAGGATGGACTTTTAGGAGTTTTGATTACCCAGTTGGTGCAGGGTACATAATGTTGCCCATTTTGAATTTGAATGTTGTCTATGCCAAGCAGCGATGGAGGATATAGTAGGGTAGATCAATCCCGAATGGAATCCCTAGGCAACATTGCCAGATCAAGGCCATGTTGAAGCAGACATTCAACCAAGAAAAAAAATGTGCTCCACTAAATCCAGGATCCAAAGCTCTCCTAACTTGGTAGTGAAACAAGCTAGGAAATTATACTCCTGTCATGATAGAAGGCTAGAAAATTATAGACACAAGGTATGATACCTTCTAGAGGGTTTAGACGCATTCAACATCCAACTGATTTAACATAGTAAGAATCAAACTAGTGACACCTTAGTCTAAGCAACGAGCACCCACTAACCTCTCTCCTTAACTGGTCTAAATAAATTCATTGTAGATCCAACCTATGCTTCGTCTATACCAGAAAACATCATCAATTTCCAAGTTCTTAATGAAGATAAGCACATCTTGGACTTCATTACAAGTTATGATGTATTTTCCACTCAAATCATCGATGAGCTGCAACCTGAAGAAGATGAAATTGATATAGAGGGAGTGATCAACTTGAAGAGTAACGCAATACCATGAGGTATGGTTCAAATACAGAGGATACTTGATTTGGATCAGGTCAAGGATCAAGACCAACAGATTAAGGAGTCAATAGATCATTAATGTTATGCTCACAATATGGGGACAACTGGAGAAGTCAAAAATATGTTTATAGGTAAGGTGTGCACATCAAAGGAAAGAAAAGGGATCATTGATGCTTTGCACAACTATTATGACATGACTGCTTATGGATACAAATAATTTAAAATCTATGACACATAAATTATTACCCACACCATTCCCCTCAAGCTAGACATGAGACCTTTTTGGTAGTTTCGATGCCCGATCAGTACATTGTTGGAGCCAATTATATTTAAAGAAGTTCAAAAAAAATTGTCTGCCCGAATCATTTCTTGTTAGGAACTCCACGTGGGTGGAAAATTTGGTTCCGGTTAGAAATAAGAATGGTGAAATCATATTATGTGTGGAATTTTGTAACTTAAACAGAGCCTCTGAAAAGGACAATGACCACGTACCCTCTCTAGATGAGGTATTCAAAATTGTCAACGGGTCCCAGATCATGTCATTTTAGGATGGCTACTCAGGATATAATCAGGTAATGGTGCAATATGAAGATAGGAACAAAATGACATTCACCACAAAGTGGGAAAATTTGCATAAAAAATAATATCATTTGGGTTGATTAATACAGGAACAACATTCAAATGTGCCATGGAAATCACCTTTAAATATATCATTAGCAATTGCATCATCATATATATGGATGATCTCACCGTGTTCTCAAAGAAAAGAGTAGATCATGTTGCTTCAACTTGTGCAAATTTTTTCAGAAATGCGAAGAGTTTGGTATGTCATTGAACCCAAAGAAATGCATCTTCAAAGTGAAAGAAGGAAAATTGTTAGGAAACATAATCTCAGAGAAGGGGATCTCTATAGATATAGAGCGCATACAAGCCATATTGAAGATTCAGCTCCCAGGAAGCAAGAAATAAATGAAGTCTTTCTTCAGAAAGATCAATTTCGTCAAGAAGTTCATCACGAGCTTTGCTGAAATAGTCAAGCCATTAAATCTCATGCTTGAGCAAGATGCCAAGGTAGAGTGTAAACCTAAAGGTAAGCGGGATTTTGAATAAATTTAGCGGGCTATTGTTAATGCCCCAGTGCTAATCAGTCTAGATTACATGAAGCTATTCTATATCAATTCATTTACTTCAGATCATTTTTGTGTCGGTATGTTAACCCAGAAGGATGATGAGGGGAATGAGAAACCTATTACATTCATGAGAGCTCCACTAAAAGATGCCAACCTATGGTACCAGAATGCTGAAAATAAAGCATATGCTTTGGTTAGAGGAGTTAAGAAGTTTCAATACTATATCTTGAGGAACAAGGTGTTCACAATTGTCCTGGATCTCATAGTCAAGACCCTATTAATGAAGAATGAGTTAGGAGAAAGAAGAGAAAAATGGGTCACGCTTCTACAAGAGTATGAGATGGAGATTCATCCTATGAATTTGGTTCAAGGACAATCCCTCACTCATAAAATAGTGGAAATTGAGCCTAAGTTCACAGTTCAATAGTATCACTTGGAGGATGTTTTGCTAGGAGAGTGGTACAATGACATTGTCTACTATCTACTAAACAAAAAATGTCCATCATAGTTGCAAGGAGTTTAGAAGTGTGCCCTAAGATTGAAGGGCAGTAGCTATATGTTACAAGGATCCATATTATACAAAAGAAACCATGAAGGGATATATCTCAGGTGCCTTGGTAGAGAAGAAGCAACTGGAGCGTTGAAGCAGTTTCATGACAAGTTCGGTCCTGGCCAAGGATTTGATCCTTCTATAGCTCATCAGATTCAATGAGTTGGGTAATATTGACCAATGATGTTTAAAGATGCACACAACCACATTAGGACCTGCCATGTATGTCAGACAACCACCACTAGGGAAAGTTATGTTGTCATCCCATTGCAACCAGTCATGGAGGCAAGGCCTTTTGCTCAGTGGGGACTCGTCTTCATTGGTCCAGTAAGCCCGCCACCCTCTATAGGCCACAAGTACATTCTGACCGCTTCTAATTACTACACTAGATGGAGTAAAGCAATAACATGTAGGCAATGCACAACTAAAGTAGTAGCTATTTTTTTAGAAATTTTTATTTTAAATCGCTTTCGTTGCTCATTTTATCTCATGTGTGACAATGGCCCCGCATTTTCATCCCTTAATTTTTCTAGTTTTTACCTTTGATTATGGAATTGTGCTTAAATTTTTGTCCAACTATTATCCTCAAGGAAATGGCTTAGTTGAATCTACAAACAAAAATCTGCTAATTGTGATCAAGAAACTACTCAACAAGAACCCAAAAGACTGATACACCTAACTGTGTTTTTCTTTATGGGCAGATTGCACCAGTCACAAGGCTTCCTTTGGAAATTCCCCATTTTGCTTATTCTACGGCTTAGAGCCCATTTTTCCAGTCCACCTCAAGATCCCCACTCTCCAATTTGTTAACACATATTATGAAGAGTGAGAACATTGAGAAGCATGCCTTGTTGAATTGTTACATTTAGAAGAAGTTTGTGACCAAGCAATAGAAAATTTCTCCCAACACCAAGGTGTAGTCAAGAGATGGTTTGATTTCCAAGCCAAAGTAAAGACCTTTAGGATTAAAAATTTAGTGCTCTATTGGGACAAGGAACATGAAAAGAAAGGGGGACATGAAAAAATTGATAAGCTCTGGCTTCACCCCTTTCATATTTATGAGATTCTAAGAGATAATGCCTTTCACCTCAAAATGCTAACTGGAGAGGATGTCTGATTTCCTATCAATGGGCAGTACCTCAAACATTATTTCCTTGCTTGAGTTGTTAAAGCTCACCCCTTTGTATATAATTGTATATAGGTTAGTGTAGGTTCTTTTGTTTCATCACTTTTCTTTCGCCTTGCTTTCACTCACTTTCCTGACTTTGTTTTTGTTGAGGGTGTTGCTCGATCTTGATGTGATGGCCATGCTTGGATCATTAGAGGGATCACTCTGCTACCCATTCCCAGTTGTTCTCTGGATAATTATTCATCTATCACTATCAAATTTTGATTGCTCCTATGAAGTTGGTTTCCTTACTTGAACTTCAACTTGATCTAAGAAAAAACCCTTATTTGAATCCCCTCATGTCTATCTCAAATTACACATGAAAACACACCTTAAATATTTTTAATGAGCTATACGAAAGTCTTTATGAGGTTTCATCAAGTAAAAAATCTTAAGTTTTCTCCAGTGACCATTGCTCCAAATCCACTATTAGCTTCAATGCTTATGTAGTTGAGCAAAAGAAAAGAGTATCAAAAGAAAATATCAAAGGAAAGGAGAAAATAAAATGTTGAAACACGAAACTATGTGGGTGTGTAGAAAACTCTATAAGGGCTATGGACATCTGGTTGAAAATAGACTAATGTTTGTGGGGTCACAAAAAAACCTCTGTCAGGGCTATGGATGCTTGACTAGCAGTGGAGCAATATCCAAGTTAATTTTGGGGTTAGAAAACTTACGTAGCTTGCCTCGGTTGATTGATTTCTATTCATTATAGTCTCTAAAGATAGGTAATGAACCCACTCCACACACTCCTAAGGTACCTTTGTGATCGGATTAAACCAAGGATTTCTTCCTTCTTAAGTCTTTAGTTCACTTATGGAAATTGGCTTCTGGTCTGCAAAGCCAAAGATTCTAGGTTTTGGATGAATCCTTACCCTTAAAATTCTTGAGAGTTTTCTCCCAGTGGAGTCACCATTTTTTGTGCCTATAGCACACACACACCATTCAGACTGAGTACCCCCTTTCTCTCTTTTTCTCTTTCACTGGGTCACTTTCCCCTTTGCCTCATTTTGTGTGCCCTTAATTTTGATCCCAAATTGGTCAAATGTCATAAATTCATTATGTTTCAAATAACCAAATTCACCACCCCAAAGTTCGCTAAGTCTTTGGCTTTTGTGAAGGTTCCTATACGGGCTTCCCTTAGTTTTTTGCCTCGACATCTGTGGAGCTCTACAGACTCACATTTATGGGTTTCCTGTTGTGAATGGTCATTGTCCCTTCGTTGCTCGACTAACATCCAACATCGAACACCCACCCACATGGAAAGCCCCACATCGTCCTTTGTAGTCTGACGACCACATTATTTTGCGTCTCTGGAGGTCCATCTACCGCACCTATCATCGTACCCTACATTTATTGTGGGTCATAAATATGCTTTTTCCTATAACTATGTGCCCTTGTCATTTTCACCAACCTAATTTGAATTTCAAAGGAGAGAGATATGTTGGAAAGAGACACTGTGTGTATCACTTGGTGTTTTCATTGATGGAAACCCTAATCAAAGATCAAATCCACACACTATCATTCGATTATACCAGTAGGAAGATTGAAGATTGTCAAGGAAGAATGGAGTATCTGGTAGCACAGTGTTTTTGATCTATAAGATGATTTCAGGTTATTATTTTGTATTGTGCATCCCAAGGAATATTTTTTGGTATACTATCTTTGTTTCTACTGAAGCGCAGTGGCTTGTATCAGTTCATGTGGAAGTTAGAAGATTTGGTTGACTTGTTCTCAATTTTCTTCTATTAAGGCTGATCTCATGAATGTATAAAGTTAAGGATGTATGAGAACTAATTAATTAAGTATTTCTATGTTTGTATATCTTTTTTTGGGTCCTATCCAAGTTGTGTCCAGCCATTAAGGGTACGCATTGCATATTCCTCATAGTTTGAGTCAACAATTGTAATTTTCTTATGTTTTATTGAAGCTGACAAAGTGTAAATAGATCCTATGTTGAGGATATATATAATATTGTCTGTATCATTTTAGATGATGTATTAGTTGATTCAATATTCGAATTATGAGTTAGAGCAGAGCAGAAGAGCGATAAAGTGTAGTTTCACTTGTGCATAGAAGATTTGTATTGTGTGTATGAGCTGAGTTGAGTAGAAATACAGAATCAGTATGTAAGGCATAAGATCTATTATTGTGCTTAATCCAGAACTTTAATCTGGCATAAAGAGATGCTATCATCTTAGTTCAATCTTCAGATGGTTTTAATCTAAACTCTTGTATGGCAATGAGGCTTTTCTTTTGAGCAGTGAGCTCTAGGCAGTGTGCCTGAATGCAAGTGCATTCCCCATTTTTTAATCTTCATTTAAGTATACTCGGATCATAATTATGGATTGGCCATCCACCATGTTTTTTCCCCTAACAATGTTTTCACATAAAAATATTGGTTTTATGGTGTTTTTATTTTATTTTCATGTTTATGCACTACCATTAATGCTTGGATCATAAAGGTTAATAAATTTAATTTTTGCACAATACTGATTCAACCCCCCCTCTTAGTGTAGCTTGTTTCCAATAGTTGGTATCAGATCTAGTTCCTCTCGAAGAATTCTAACCACTTGGGGAGATCTTGAAAGGTTTTCTAATGGATTCAAGCAATCTTCAACAACAAATTTTGGTGGCCCTAGATGATCTTGATCAATCAAAAGCTAAAGTTCAAAAATTGCAAGCAAATCTTTCAGATGCTAAGAACTTCATTGAATCTCTGAAAGACACAATCAACGAGTCTAGAGAAAAGAGAAAGGAACTTTGTGATCATATCAAGTAGAATGATAGTAAGAGCATTGAAGAAGAAGAACTCAGTCAAGCCCTAAAAGAAAAGATATAGGAATGTGAAAAGCTTACCAAAGACAATACAGTCCTAAAGCATGAGATGGAATCCATCATGATGAAGATGACCAAGGAGATTGAATATAGAAATAAAAATGAAGAGAACCTAACACAGTCCCTGAAAGAAAAATCTGAAGTGTGCAGCCGATTGGATGATGAATTGGAACAATCTAAAAACAATGAAGAAGCACTTGAAAGGAACTTGGATGATCTCATAAATGAACTTGTTGCTTCTAATGAGTATAAAGAGAAATACAAATCTAGTTCAGCCATGCTTGATGAAATAATTGGAATTCAAAGGAATCATGGTGACAAGTGAGGTCTTTGATATGAAGAAGGAGAAAGTTCCATATTTGAGAAAAGAAGATTCAGACAAGGAAACCAAGTGAACAAATCTGGAAGGTATCCGATAAGGAAACCTAATACTTAAATATTTAATGGATATTGTTTTAGTTGTGATAAATTTGGACATATGGCCACTCAATGCTGAAGTAGAATGAATCAAAGTGGTCCATCATTCTCAATTCAGTGTTTTAAGTGTCACAAGATTAGTCATAAGTCAAATGAATGCAAAAGTATAATGAATCAATTTCATAGAAACATTGCATGCTATACATGCAATAGATTCGACCATACTACTAACCAATGCAGATCAAGAGGAAATCAATGGAACAATTGGTCTAGTAAGAGAAATGTTGTATGCTACAACTACAACAAATTTGGTCATATTGCAGCATATTTTTGGAACAGAAAAGGTCTAGTAAATCAAAAGAAAAATAGAAGGAAATCAAAGGAAAAGGGAAAATCACTGTAAATGTGGTCAAGCAACAAATGCAAAAGAAATGGGTAAAGAAAGAACCCTCTACTAAAGAAAGTGTGCTAGCACCAGAACCTGCCTCTGGTAATTCCTTCGAGAATTAGTCTCAGGCCCTTGTCCTATGGGGAGAAGTCAATAAAATCATATAAACCCCTAACCAACAAGTGACACCAGATGTGGATGTTTTTAGTAGATGCATAAATGATCAAAAAATGTTGTTGAACTCATTGGAGGAAATTGTATGTTGAATTGGAGGTCCACAACTGTTTTATCCGTCATGGTGTACTGATACAAAGTAACCAAATGTATTAGGGTTAAAGAATTTATTACGATGAAAGAGTAAGGTGTGTAAACGATAAAAGGTCATTTCCACACTTTAATTTTCACCTTGCATTTGGAAGAGAAGTCTAGAGAACTCATAGGCCAACATTGGCGATTTGAGGTGAGGTTCAAGCATCAGAAGTGTTTCAACATTCCAATTGTGATCCGGCAAAAAAGATATTTTATAGAAAACTTTGCAAAAATTGTGATTTGGGAAAATGAGTACTCCTCTGGTAGTTGAAAATTTAAATGGAATCCCTAAAAATCCATTGACATCGATCCTCTTGGAGATTTTTCATTTGTTCTGCAAGGATTTTTACACACAAAGGACATTAGGGTTTACATTCATGCAAATATTGAAGAGCTAGGAAGTTCTCAACTTATGAATTTGTACAATCATCATATCATTGGTGAAGACTTCTATGTAAAGTCAAAACACAAAATCCTAGAAATGAAGAAATTCACTTATATGGTTAAATTTCCCATGTTTCTAGAGTTGGAATGGGTTTTTTATGTTTTGAGCTGAGTGCATGATGATTTTATGTGGCTAACTATTCCATTCAAAATTACAAAGGAATCTATCAGTGTAGTAACCATTTTGAATTCTTCCGGTGGATTACCTATTCTCAAGTCTGTGAAAAACTAAACCATCACTGATGCTACAGGATTAACATATGACAGAAGAGAAATGGCCATTGACACCATTATCAATGTAGATGTTAAATTTTCATCTATGGTCATTGGATACAAAATTTATCATTCTAGCCATGATAAATCAGTGTCTGGCACAACAATCTCTGCCACTTACCAAATGGTAAAGGAAAATGTAGGCTATGACCTTTGTGAGTTGCTGAGAATTTAGTTAATGGAAAATATGGAAAAGATAAAGAAAGAAAAGAAAAATTGTTTCAAATATGGTACCCTTATTTTGTGTTTGTTTTGTTACTTCATGGGTGAAGTTCCAGGAGTTGTAAAAGTTCAGTGGCAAAAGGACAAACCGGTAGCTAAACAAATGAGAGATCTATTATACAATGTTACAAATATCAAAACAAGAAATGCATCTATCTGGGGATACTTCAAAGGCTTTCAGTCTATTATGCAAGCAAGGGAAAGAATTTCCACCTCTATTGTAGAGAAATACAAGGACTCTATTTGCTTCATGGTGAGTATTGATCAATGTATGATGGAGGTCGTTGATCCTAGGACAATTTGGATCATGCCCATAGGATACGAAGTCAGTGGGAAAGTTCTAGATTTGTACGCTCAACACATATTGAGCAAACTAGTGGATCTGATAGAAGAAAGGTTTGGAACATATGCAGAGAAGGAAAGATAGGTGCATAATGAACTAAGAAATATTTTAGTTACTAAAAGAGTCAAAAAAGAATTTGAAGTTCTCATAGAGAGTATGGGAGTATCTATAGAATTGCTAAGAGAAGCCAAATAGAAAATGGTAGAAGATGAAGAAGTAAGGCAAGATGCTAAGGCAACAAAAGCATAATCAGCTAGTCCAGTAGCACCATCTAGCCAAACTAGAACCACTAGAAGATTTGTATCAAATTCAGCCCTTGCAACAAAGCTTACCCCTATAAAAATTGAGTCTAAGGGATCCAAGAAGGAAGGGAAGAAAAAAAGCAAGATAGTGTATATGGTTGTTTCTGATGATGAGAAAACAGAGTGATGAAGAAGTAAAAGAGATTAGGCATCAAGGCCCTAACGCAAAATCAGTCACAAAAGACAATCCTTTTAGTGAAGGTGACCAGGGAAAGAAGAAAGCAAAGACTAAAAAACTAGGTATGTCAGTACAAGCAGTTGAAAAAGATATGGTTAAAGATGGAAATCTAAAACCACTTTGCAAATGGTGCAAATCTTTTTATGAATCTGACAAAAGAATTCTTGAAGAAGCAACAATAAAACATATGAATGTTTTTAATAAAGTTTTGATTGAGATTATGCATAGTATTCCAAACAATTTTAATGACATTCTAGAATCAAGAAGTTTGAGTGATAGAACAAAAGAGGAACTAATGAGAGAAATTATTATTGCTTAACTATGTCCAATGATATATGTGGATGAGATGAAGATACTTTTGAACAAGGCCCAAAATAAATTCAAAAGAAAAACAAGGTTTAATAAGCTTATGATTGGTCAAACTAAGAAAGTCACAAAAGAAACAAAGAAAATTCTAAGGGAAATACTATTGAATGAGAAAATTGAATTTGTCACTGAGGAAACAAATTATGTCTCATCTGATCCAGTGAAAGAAGCAGAAGAAGGAAATTTTTATGTTGTTGTTACATTGAAATCCCTATGTTGAGGCACCTGAGAATGTATTTGTTGAAAAGGTAGAGATCTGTGAAGACAAATCAAAACCTTCAACTGAGGAAGCAATAGTTGACGAAAAGAAAGATAATGTAAAAGCAGTCCTGGTTGAAACAAGAGACACTATTGAGGTAGTAAGGAAATTTTTGGTTGATCAAATGGAAGAATTGGATTCAGAACTAATTGAAGGTCCTATTGACTAGTCTACATTAAGCCCAATCCAAAAAATGAAAGTAGCTACGATTGCTCAAGCACAAGCCAGAGAAGAGCTAATAAAATCACACATTGAGGACAATAAACTACTAGATCTGGCATCCAGAGTACTAGAGAATATAATGCCATACTATGTAGAAAAATCCAACTAGTTCATCCTCCTATGAACTAAAAATTCTTATCAACTCAGTTGACTCTCACTTTGAGTCGTTAGAAAAGTCAGCCATGGTAAAAGTGCAAAATGAATTTGATGCTAAAAGGTTTAGTGGAATGAAAAAGATGATTGTCCAGGAAAAAATTGTCTTAACCACATGCATAAATAATGTGTGAAATTATTTATCAAAAGGAGGTGAGATATACAAAGCATGTTTGTCTTTTTCAAAATTCATTGAAGCAAATGAAAATAAGATCAAATATTTGGAAAACAAGTTAAGTGCTATCTTTGAAGCATTTGATCTGCTATTTGCTGGTGTTGGGAAAGTAGAAGGCAAAGTAATGTACTTGCTCAATAATATAAAAGGTTTGAAGCATGAAAATAATAAAATTGTTGTCAGAACCTATGAACTCTGAAGCATAATTTGTCCAAAACTTAACATATTGTCAAGTGCTCTAAAAGAAGGAGATGAATCTATAGCAGTTGCTAATCTGGCCAACTTGGAGTCTGAGGAGACACAACCTTATTTTATCTATGGTCATATTACAATACTAGAAAGTCTCAAAATAATTTGGGACACAAATTTGATTCAGCTACAGAAAGACTTTGTTGACATCTTTCAGCTCATGTAAGTTATAGCAACAATTTTTGCATAAGATTTTTGATGAATTGATCTTTTTTTGGCATGCGACCCCTACCTTTTTCATTGATGTCAAAGGGGGAGAATAAGTGGAGTGAAAAAAATTCAATCATCTCAGGGGGAGAATTGTATTTTTGGAATTTTGGGTAGCAGTGTAGTCTATCTTGGTACTAGTTTGACACTTAGTCATTTTTCACTAAGTGTTTCCATCAATGCCAAAGGGGGGAATTTTTGGCAAGATACACTGTGTGTATCACTTGGTGTTGTCATTGATGGAAACCATAATTGATGATCAGATCTGCACACTATCATTCGATCATACCGATAGGAAGATTGAAGATTGTTAAGGAAGAACATAGTATCCGGTAGCATAGTGTTCATCGATCTGTAAGATGATTTCAAGTTATTATTTTGTATTGCACATCCTAGGGAATATTTTTTGGTATAATATGTGTGTTTCTATTGAAGGGAAATGGCTTGTATCAGTCTATGTGGAAGTTAGAAGATTTGGTTGACTTGTTCTTAGTTTTTCTTGTATTAAGGCCAACCTCATGAATGTATAAAGTCGCGAATGTATGAGAACTAATTAGTTAAGTATTTCTATGTTTTTATATCTTTTTTTAGGTCCTAGCCAAGTTGTGGCTGACCATTAAGGGTACGCATTGCATATTTCTCATAGTTTGAGCAGACAGTTGTAATTTTCTTGTGTTCAATTGAAGCCGAAAAAGTGTAAATAAATCCTATGTTGCTGATATATATATAATCTTGTCCGTATCATTTTGGATGATGTATGAGTTGAGTCAATATTCGAATTGTGAGTTAGAACATAGCATAAGAGCAATAAAGCACAATTTAACTTGCGAATAGAAGATCTCTATTGTGTGTATGAGTAGAGCAGAGCAGAAATATAGAATCAGTCTATAAGGAAAAATATCTATTATTATGCTTAATGTGAAACTATAATATAGCATAAATAGATGTTATCATCTTAGTTCAATCTTCAGATGGTTTTAATCTAAAATCTTGTATGGTAGTGAGCCTTTTCTTTTGAGCAGTGAGCTCTAGGTAGTGCGCTTGAATGCAAGTGCATTCCCCATTTGTAATCTTCATTTGAGTATACTCAGATCATAATTATGGATTGGCCATCCACCATGGTTTTTCCCCTAAAAGGGTTTCCACATAAAAATCTTGGTGTTATGGTGTTGTGTTTATTTTTATTTTTGCACTATGGATGAATGTCATTAATGCTTGGATGATAAAGGCTAATAAAGTTAATTTTTCCACAACACTGATTCACCCCCTCTTAGTGTAGCTTGTTTCCAGCAATATATAGAATGAAGACCCCACACCCACATAAGCTCATTTTTGATCGAGATAAAGGTCGTCACTGATTTCTTACACCTTTTCCAGGTATGTCAACCCTTGAAAGCCTAAACTGGGTCTTTTCCAATGCTAGGGTTTACTAATTAATGGTAAAAATCCCCCAAAGAGAACCTTGAATTTCCCAATGGTCATCCCAATGGTTAGTTTTGCATAAAATCCACTCTCGACACTTTGGAAACTTTTTTAAAATCACTCAAATATGCCCCAATCAGTGTATGCAATCAGACAGTCTCTTTGTCATGCGACATGAACACTTTTACAGCTCGCACCCTTACCACCACTGTCTTTGGTCAAATCAAGAGATCCTCAAAATGGTTAATTTTTTATCTCATGCAGGAGTGACCATGCGGATGTATGCTTGCAGACTGCCACCTTCCTTTTGTTGTTAGTTGATATAATCATCCTTGTTTCCTTCTGCATCATAGGTCCCACCATCCCCTTTATTGTCGAGCTTTCATCCAAACTTTTGCCAAGTCCAAAAGACTTGTGGGTTGTCGCTTGTGGGCCACTATGTGCAGCTCGCTATCATCCCTCCATCATTGCTTAGTGACGAAACCATCTCATCTATCCACAATGCAGACTTCGACTTCTTCATGGCTATCTCAAGTCTATGTAATGAAAATTCTAAATAAAATATCTTGTAGGTGGCCTCAAGCGGGTGGTTGTTTCCCTAGTTCCTCTCCCTAATATGCATGTACCCATGGCCTTCTTCATGTCGGGTTCTGTAGAGGACTTTTCTGTTGCTAAAACTTCAAAATTACTAACTCATGAACATGGTCCTTGAGCTCGTTGGGGGTCCACTTCTGTTGATCACCACTTGTGGACTGTCATCCCTCCAAAGTAATCTCTAATGGTAATCATACGAAGGTGGATCGATGGCTCCCTTCCACATCTTCTAAAATAGCTAAGCTTTAAAACATGGTGCACAACATTCGAGGAACCCTCGGGTTCCACAGTGCGGACTTCTGCCTTTAGGTCATCATCCCTTGAATATATTTTCTTAATGGAAGAGACTCCAAACATCTTTCAACCCTCCTAAGCCTACATCCCTGGACCCGCATTGTTGTATATGATCCAAAAAGAGTCTTAAATGATGGGTGTTGATAAATTTTATGATCTCCCGATGATGAATTGTTGGATCTAATCCGCATTTTGTAGAATTTGACTGAAACTTTCCTAATTTATATATGAAAATGCATTTACAACATCTTTGTATGCAAGATTTATGGAACTTTTTGTGGGTCCATCGGGGAAGTCTACTGAGAAAGCTAATGAAGGAAAGAAGCTTGCACATGTACCAAGGGGAAAAGAATAGAAATATCAGATGAAGTAGCAGTTTTATGGAGCGGAGTGTACCTCCAAACTCTCTTCTACGTAGGACTCAATGTCAGAGACAAATCTAGGGCATGTGGATATAGATGAGTTCTGACAAAGGGTAATGGTCAACCCTACAATAGAGAACACATGAAGTATCAAGGCAAGTGGCCTCGCTAAGGTGGCAGGCTTTCCTCCCACATTATTTTCCCCAAAACTGGTCATGGCTTACTGAGAAGCCTATCACAACAATAGGAAGATTATTGATCATGACGGGAGAGTGTTGGTAGACTTGTTTTATAAATCTATTGGTCACGCATTCCACACCTCCATGTTCAAAACCATGGAAGAATTAATAAAGGAACATGTGGAAACAGGACCCTCTAGGATGTAAAAGTATAATCAACCAGCACTTGTTGAATGGCAAGAGGGGCAGTGCTACCAAAGTACCTTAGGAGCTATTCAGAAGTGACTTCTTCAAGGAGTAGCACAATTTGGTCACCTTATTGAGTAGTGTAATAGGCCTACCAATTGTTGCTTTCTTTGAAGAGTGGATGTTCTACTTCATTGAGGAGAACATCTGAGGGGAGGCCAAGTTCCATTGGGCCAAGATGATCAGCGATAATCTACACAATCAACTCATGGTCGGCAAGAAAACCTCCCAATTCTATATGAACTCATATTTGGTGTACCTATTGGCAGAGAATTTCTCATACAAAGGACTCTTCAATGTGGGAATCCTAAGAACAAAGAAAGGGGAGCTTAAGGTCTATGACTTATATCCTGAGTTGTAGTATAGAAAGTTAAAAAGAGAATATTGGAAGGTAAATGATGCCTTCATTGCACATATTATTAAACTCCTAGGAGGAAAATTTGAGAGAAGAGTATCACACAACGCAAAGGCCTTCATTAGACGGTTTGGTTACCTACTCATGTAGTTCCCGAAGTTCACCTACATCAGAATAGAGGGTTTCTTAGAAAGGCCCTATCAGCTGCCTTGCTACCTAAATGACCACATAATCTTGCTAGAAGTCTCTAGACAACTGTAGAATTCCCACACTTTTAAGAGATAAACACCATGTTGGGATCCCATATCCTCTGACATTTAGGCAAGTAATGTATTCCTACCCTACCTCTCAGTGTGCAAAGTACTCAGACAAGGAACTGGCAGAGTATAATTTGGACCCTCACACAGACTGAGGGAAGATGGACCCATATGTAAAATTGAAGAAGTGGGTTGGAAGATAATATTCCAATCGAACCCATGTCAAGGACTTCTAGGCCAACTGTAAGGACAACAAGGAAGTTTTAATGAGACACTATATGATAATGATGACCCAGTTCATGAAATCTATAAAGCTATTCCCTGTCCCAAATCAAGTGGTGGGAGAGGATGATAATATTATTGATGACATGTACAATGTTGTGGCCAAATTTCCCCTACTTTTTACCAATTGGAATGAAGAAAAGGTCATTGACTTTGATATATTGACCCGACTTGTTGAAAATAGGACAAGACAATGATTAGATGCCCAGATTGCTCAGCTCAAGGTACAAGGTGTTGACTTTACATGTCGAGAGCTTGAGGACGAGCTTGAGCGTGAGACAAATAGTGGAGTAGTTTTTTCTTCATACATGGAGGCTCCTAAATCCCCACCAATGAAAATATCAAAGAAAAGGAATAATGTGCTTGAGTGACAATGAAAACATGAGATATATTCAAGAAAATCCACTGAGGCAGAGTCATCCAAGAAAGCCAAGAAAATGGGGATGTTTTTGCTCGAGATGCCCACTATCTAGGAGGAGGATCCTTTGCTTGAAGAAGAAGAAGTTGAGCAACTATTTTCACCACCTGCCACTTACATTCATGTTTCCACTATTGTCTTTTCCATTCCTCCGTTGGCCACTTCTTAGGCTTTTCCTGTCTCATCTCTACCCAACGTGGACATTTCAGTTCACCTCACCTCCACCTCATCGACTTCTCTAATAATGATACTTGAATTCTCCTCCTCCACTACATCCCTAATATCATCTTCTTTACTCCCTCCTGCACTGCCTTCTTTCTCTACTCTACCACCTATAGTTTCCACTATCACTATGCCACCTCTTACTCTGTCACATGCCTTTGTGGCATATATGCAAAACATGCCCCCAAAACTTTCTAGGGTAATCCTTGACCCCACGGTTCAGGCTTTGATGGCCCAAATTATTGTTCCCTTTCCTCTTCCTCTACCACTTAAAGAACCACTGAATATGGAAGCTACAATGCAGATCTCGAAAAAAATGGAGAAACATCATGAAGAGCAACAAAGAGAGGTTGTAAAAGACGTAATTGAAGAGCCTGGGGACTTTGAACGAAATGATTATTTTGGGAACCTAGAGGGTGGATTAAATATAAATTTGGATAAGGTGGAATTTGATGAGGGGATTTCACCTTCTTCAGAAGAGGACATTGAAGCTATCAATGAGTGATAAACAATAGAAACATCTGACCAAGAGCTAGATGAGGAGTTGTCCCACCAACTCAAGGATGTGGATGAGAAGGCTAACCCTGAAGGACACATCTTTGAGTAAAAAAATTACATTGATGTTGATGTAGAGTGTGAAGTCCTCACTCACAAAAAACTTAAGACAACACAACTAGGGTTTCAATAAAAATGGTGAAAATGGGCATTCTTGTTCATTTTGGACAACTTGCTTTTAAAGTCTAAAACATGGGGGTAACAATTATGGTTTTTTGGTCATAATTTTCATTGTAGACCTGATATTAAAAATTTAAGACCTGTTTGGAATACTCTTTTTTCCCTTACTAAACATATCTCAAAACTAGGGCAAGGTCGTTTGTACGGAATCCTTCAAAAATGGACTGTCCTCTTTTTGAATAGGCCTAAAATATGAAATAATCAGACCTAGCGCATCACCAAAACACATGCCAACCAAATCCCTAGAGCCTGAAATTTTGAGGAATGAAATTATATATAATGATAATTCATTCCACCAATTTTTATGAATTTCTACTATGGTAATAGCAAGAAATGCATTTTACAAGTCCACTAGGAACCCTACCAAGGATTTTGGACTATTTTTAGAAAAACGCTTGTAACTTCTACAAAACTTAATGAAAATTGATGAAACAAAAATCAAAATTTAGAGAATTCACATGATAAAACTATAAAATATGTTTTAGATTCATTAATGGTCTGTATAGATCATACTATTCACCATATCAAGAAAGAACACATTTAGATTTTAAGAAAAGAAGTGTTCCTTTATTGCTTTCTTTTCAAAACTTCAACAACCATTCCCCTTTAACCATAAAAGATATTTTAAACCTTTTCCAATATAATCCCAATGGTTCCTAACCACATTTTAACTTCCAACCATTCAACTTCCCATTTGACAACAAAATGCAAATTTTCTTTGGCAACATTTGTGCAACTTGACAATATTTTGCAACTAGACCTAAACAAGCATAAAATGGTCTTTTCAAACCTTATTACATGCAAAAATCATAAATAAAATTAAAAAATGATAACTTTGGTTTCTTGGAGGCATGAAGACCTAGGGTGCCCCTACACCAAATGTGGGTGTGGAGATACTCGAAGAGCCTCTGCTAATTGGCCAAGATAAAGGCCTAGTCCAGAAAGAAGAAATGCCTCCCAAAAAGGAGGAAGAGAAAAAAAAAGATAAAGAAGAAGAGGATGCACTAAGAAAGAGCCTCGATTCTAAGCATTGTGTTTCTTTCGAGCATGAAGAAAGGAAGGCACCTCAGGAAGAAGGTGTCACTAAGAAGGATATAAATTTTGTCGAGTTTGAAAAAGGGAAGACTATGAAAATTGAAGACTTGAATGAAGAAGAAAGGATTGATCAAAGGGCTCCTAAGAGTGAAGAGGAGCAACTTCAAGATGAACAAGAAGAGGAAGGTGATCATGAATTTCCCAAAAAAAAAACCAAGGTGCCTAACTGGCTGGAATGACAACTGAAAAAGAAA
Source organism: Sequoiadendron giganteum (assembly GCA_007115665.2). Classification (NCBI taxonomy): domain Eukaryota; kingdom Viridiplantae; phylum Streptophyta; class Pinopsida; order Cupressales; family Cupressaceae; genus Sequoiadendron; species Sequoiadendron giganteum. Next base: position 106,763,352 of record CM021109.1, read on the forward strand.
ACTCTTGTAGCCATTGACCCAAAGGAGCTAGACTTGAGGCAATACTAGCTAGGGCAAAAACAAAGACTAGAAAAGATAAGAAGCCTAGGGTTCATTATCATATCACGATGGATATTTTTGAATCCTAAACAGTGCAGATTTCCACCCCTATAATAGACAAAGATACAGGTGTCGTGCAAGGCCAAGGTTACAACATATCCACAATCAATCTAGGCTCGGTGACTTGTGAGTATAAAATAGATGAATTCCAAGGGTCTATGGCCAAAAGCATGCAAAAAATGAATAAAGGTCAATCCACCAAGGAGGGGATGAAATCACAAGTGGAAGATCTCACTGCCTATATTCAATAATGGACATCTATAAAAGAAGAGGCTCTCTCTAAATCATCTACACCTGCTTTCCTCTCTAAAGAGGAGCTACATAAAATGGAGAAGATGAGAAACTAGACCAAGGCTATAGTTGATTGGTTCAACTGTGTAATATATAATTGTGACAAGGGAATCCACCATATTGCTCAAGCATTCAACAAGTTCAAAGGGTTACAAAAGTAGATAGATGAAATGATAAGACCATGCAATAGGTTCTCTGAGCTATATCGGATCACATATCCTAAGGTCAAGAGCATCCTCAAGCTTCACTGGGAAATATGAGAAAGGGAGTTGGAGCTCATAAAATATTATCACTGGCTAATGGAGACATGGAAAATGAGCTAAGAATACTAAAAGGAAGCTCTAGAGAAGACTTTGTACAAGCTAGAGCTCAATCGTGAATGGGTCACACAAATCTGTGTTGACAGTGAGGACTATCTAAAGATGATGACTGATTATGAGATGGTTGCTCTAGAGATAGATTCAGAGATGATCAAGTCATTCTTCCATGAGAAAATGGAGTAGGGAACTATAGATACATTGTCATCGGACTTCATGGACTTCACTTCCAAGGGCTTTCGTGCAATCTGAACAAGTCATCAAGGCAAACCCAAAGTACACTAAGAACTGGGAGAAAATTATTGAGACTTAAAAGGATATCCTTCCAATTTATTGAATTTGATATCATGGAATGGGACAAGCTTCAAGCTTTGATCAGGAAATTCATAGAATATGCTACTCTCCAGAAGAATGCAGGAAATATGGTCATAGATGATGAGTATTTAATACTGTAACTGCAAATAGATGGAAATCATTTGAGGACAAAACTATTACAGTGTCAGGGCCACTAAGTGATGAAATAAGGAAAAGATAAAGATGTATTTTTATATTATCATATATTTGGGGGTAAGTGAAACCCTAATGTAAAATGAATCTGAGCCACACAATGAAATTAAATCATGTCCATTCATTTTACTTTTTGAAAACTATAAATAATGGGTCTCCTCTCATTTTCAAAGAGAGAATTGAGTTGTTGTGTAAAGGCATGATGTATAAATTTAATGATAATATCATTGTTTTTGTGGATTCTTGTGTTTTCTTCACATGTGTGCATGATTCATCTTCTCAACCTTAGATTTTAGCTTTTCTATTCTAGTTTCAAGTTGCTTTCAATAGTTAGCTCATGTTGTACTTTAATGGTAAAGAATGCTATGGTGTTGATTTCTTCCTTGCTCATACTTTTTATTGTTTGTTGATGATGAATAGTAGTGTAAAGTTAGTCTGAGCATGGTTTATATTGTTGCATTCAAGTTCAATATTTATTCATTCTTTAATGGTGATTGAATGGTTTGAAAATCTATAGGCCCTAGAAGATTGCACTAGTTATATGAGATTGTAGGTTATCTTTGGTTAAGTGGAGCTTAGTCTTAGGAAGGATATCCACTTTATCATCCTCCATTGTTACTGTTCAACATTAGTTGCGGGTTTAGGAAACTTCTTACCCATTTTCCCTTTTGATGTTTCTTTGAAAACTAAAGTTAGAACAAATTTCCAACATCACCACAAAGTCAAACTTGATGATTTAAGAGGAGTTTTAGACTGTCATCCTGAACTTACAACAGGTGTTCTTCATTTCCATAATTTATAAAACTCCATTTTTAGGTCTAATTCCCTCCATGCTTAGCTGACAATAAATGCTCTTTGTGATTACCAGCAAATCACATCAACAACTGAGCTAGTTTTTCAAGTAATGACCTAGCACCCAAGAGACCTTGGCATGATTTCTGAAACTTAGTTGCAAAAATTTCCTTTCAAGAGAGGTAGCATACTTGTATGTTGCATGTGTTGAGAAAGTGCAAAAACACCCATCAAAAATATTCAAGGAGAGATAGGAGAAGGAAAAACTCTTAATTGTTGTCTGAACTGTTTAAATGATTCCTTTAGAAGGGGTTTTGTAAATATATCCACCAATTGATCTTTTGTAGCAACATATTCCAATTTCACTTCCTATGCAACAATTTTTTCTCTAAGAAAATGATAATGGATATATTCTTGGTTTTGGGATGCATAACTAGATTCTTTGATATATTTATTGTACTAGTATTATCACAACAAATATTGACCGGCCTATCAAAAATCACCTTAATATCTTATAGTGTTTGCTTCATCCATAACACTTAAGTACAACAAGATACTATAGCAATATATTTAGCTTCAACTATTTATAGAGAAATTGAATCTTGTTTCTTGCTTAACCATGCTACTAGACTATCTCCTAGAAAAACATACCCCCACTAGTGCTCTTTTTGTCATCCACACAACTATCCCAATCAACATCAATGTATCCAGTTAAAGTGAAGTCATCACCAATAGGATACTATAACCCACATTCTAATGTACTCTTCAAGTATCTAAAAATCCTCTTCACAATTTTGACATGTGTCTCCTTAGGTGCATCTTGAAATCTAGAAACCATAAAAACAACTTGCATGATATCAGGCCTTGTAGCTGTAAGATATAAGAGACTTCCAATCATGGACTTGTATAATGATTTATCTAGTGAATCATATTTATCATCTATGCTAGGCTTACATCCAGTGACCATTGGTGTACTAACTAGCTTACAATATTCTATCTTGAGTTTCTTCAAAATTTCCTTCACATACATAGTCTGAGAAATGAAAATCCCTCTATCTAATTGATTGATTTGTAAAACAAGAAAAAAATTTAATTCTCCTAGCATGGACATCTCAAATTATTTTTGCATTGTAGTAGAATGTTTTTTGCACATCTTATCACAATTACTACCAAAAATAATATCAACATAAACAGTAACAACCCCTATATGTTCACCTTCACATTTGAAATACAAATTATTGTTGGCAATACCTTTCTTATACCCTTGTTTGAGATATTTGTCCAACTTGGAATACCAAACCTTAGGGGCATATTTTAAAACATACATTTATTTTTTAATTTGTAGACAGTCTTTTTTTTTAGTCACCTTAAATCCTTTAGGTTGCTCCATATAAACTTCCTCATCGAGATAGCCATTAAGAATGTAGACTTTACATCCATCTAGTACACTTTGAAGTTTTCATAAATTGAATATGCGAGAAACATTCTAATGGCTTCAAGCCTAGCTAATGGTACAAATGTCTCATCAAAATCTATACCCTTAACTTGAGCATAGCCCTTGTAGACTAGTCTAGTTTTGTTTCTAGTTATCTTCCCATCTTATTTAGTTTCTTCTTGAATACCCATTTTGAGCCTATGACATTCTTATCAACAGGCCTTGGAACAAGTTCACAAGTTTATTTTTCTCTATTTGACTAATTTCTTCCTTCATGGCTTCAATCCAACTTTCAAACTTACTAGCTTCTTCAGAATATTTTGGCTCTATTTCCAAAAATAAAGAATAGTTTACCTAGTCTTGTTGTGCAAGATTTATTCTTGTCATGACACCATCAGCTTTGTTTCCAAGGATTTGATCCTCATAATGATCTATTTTGACATACTTGAGTGGAGATTTTGGAGTAGATTTGATTTCTCTTCTTCATCAGCATCAATCTCCTCTTGTGACTTATTTTTTTTATTCTTCTTTTTCTTCATAAACTGGGACTATTGAATACATGTCAATTTTGTGTAATAGCTGAGAGTAATCTTCATCCAACTCTATCATTCACACTTTCAACCATCTTTTGTAACCTTTTATTGTAGAACTTATAAGCTTTGATTTTAGTTGAATAACCCATAAATATTCCTTCATCAGATCTCATCTCAAATTAACTCAAAGTGTCTTCATCTCTTTTTATAAAACATTTGCTTCCAAATATTCTAAAATACTTTCAGATGCAGTTCTACCTTTCCATAATTCATATGGATTCTTATCAATATTTATGCTTAACTATCCTCTAATTAGAATGTACATAGTAGTATGAACTACTTCCTTCCAATATCTATCAAGTATTTTGGCTTCATTCAACATTTTTCTAGTCATTCCTAAATTGTTATGTTCTTTCTCTCAACAACTCCATTTTTTTGAGGTGTTCTAGCTGCAGAGAAATATCTTCTAATTCCATATTTTCAAAATACCTATCAAATTCATTAGAATTGAATTTTCCACCTTTGTCACACCTTAAATATTTAATCCTTGAACCAATATCATTCTCAATCATAGCTCTAAAATTTTTGAGTCTTTTCAAAGCTTGATATTTATCTTTAAGAAAAGTTACCCATGTCATTCTTGAATAATCATCTATCAATAACATGAAATACATTTCTCCATTAATGATTTTAGTTCTTGTTGCTCCACACAAGTCTGTATGTATCAACTTCAGGGGCTTAGAATTTGAATTTTTTTTTTTCTTGAATATAATCCTTTTTTTCTTCCCTTCATGACATTATTTACAAAATGTACTTGATGGTTTGTCAATATTAGGCATATGCCTAATTGCATTCTTCTTGTTGATCTTCACAAGATGATCAAAGTTAATATGGCCCATCCTTTTGTGCCATAACCAACTTTTATCAATTTTCCCTAATAGACATCTTCTTCTTTTCATCTCTTTCAGATGGTACAAGTTGTATGTTCTTCTTGCCTCGGTAACAAATCTACCAACACTATATTTTCTTATCTCACATCCACTAGCATGAAATATCAAGTTATACCCTTTGTCACACATCTAGCTAACACTAAGCAAGTTATGTTTTAATCCTTCTACCTACAACACATCTTGATCATTAGTTTTTTCATCTATGTATAGTGAACCTTTTCCAGTTAGCTTGGGAATGGTATTATAAGATAAATTGGTTTCTAAAGCATAGAATTAGAGGTACAGATAGGAGGCCTCTAAGGTTTGTTTTAGAATCGCTCATGCTCTCATGCCATGTTAGATTCATGCTCCACTAACATATTAGATTCACTCATGATCTTATACCATGTTGAAGTGAATAATAAATATCTTAAGCTACAACACCAAATAACTTCCACATGCATAAGAGAGAAGAAACAACAAAAGATGTTATTCCATCAAGCAAGAATAAAATATGATACAAGATTCACAAGATTGTCAAATATGCAAGAGAAGCCTTTTTTATAAATGCAAGGTGGGAGATAGGATTAGTCAAGATCACAACATGTTTCTTAATCCTATAACATGAGACAAACTTATCATAGCTACCTAGGATAAGATAAGATCTAGATATGAAAACTAAGTCTTCTAGAATTATTCCCAGGACCTAAATAAACTTAACATGTGAATATATTATGTGTCTTTTCCCCAAGAGAAGTTAAATTTATGAAATAACCCTTTAGAGTTAAAAGGGAGAGAAAAATAAAGGATATTACAATCCTTTGGTTAAAAGAGATATTAATAAAGAATATGTATAAAAAAAATTAAAAATGTGAAAGAATAATTATTAAAGGAAACCTTTTTGAAAGGGTGTGATGGTTTGGAAACCACCCCTTAATCCTTATATATAAAAATTTATGTGAGAACATTTCAAGGATAGAGAACATTCAAGGAAAGAAGAGAAAAAGGAAAGAGAAATTCAAAGGGCGGAAAGGAGTGAAGGTTAGGGTCTTGGCTAGCATTGAGAATTTTGGAGAAGAGACATGCAGGGGTGTGTCTAGCTCGAGGTATAGTGTACACTTGGGAGTGTCCTAGCTAGGTTTGTGTTTATATCATGAAGGTAGGTTGGGTTTTGTATAAGAATTGATTTCCTTCGGGGGTGTTTATATCGTGAAAATTCCAGACCTATAACTATTCTTCTGAGTGCCAGATAGCAGTATCTTTGTGATTTTCATATAAGTATTGAAAACCATTGATTTAAGAATATTAAGAATATTATCTATATAATTTTGATATTAATATGATTAATCTATGGGTGTTATTCTTTTTATTATGTTAATTATTTAATTGTCGCATGTTTGTAGTTTACATTAATTATTCAAATTTATTTTGATAACATTGAATATTATAAATCATAGTAACTCTAGGGTAAGTACAAGAAGTTGAGTCCATGAAACGTGGAAGTTTTTGCCTTAGCCAAAAGAAAAAAGAAATTGGCATTGCAAAAACGAGATCTTGTTTAGGTTTGGGTTCCCGAGCCTAAAATCAAAAAACAGGATCCCGTATTTTTAAAAACGAGATCTTGTTTAAAATGGGATCCTGTTTTGAAAACTTTCCAAAAATGGAAATTTTCACTTTTGGCAACTTTTCAAAATGGGATCCCGTTTTGGAAATCGCCCATTTTTCTAAAAATTTCAAAACAGGATCCGCTTTCCGCTTTTGAAAACTTTCCAAAATATTTTTTCCATTTTGACAATTTTCAAACGATCCCTTTTTCCATTTTGAAAACTTTCCAAAATATTTTTTTTCCATTTTTGACAATTTTCAAAATAGGATCCCTTTTTGTAAAGCGGGATCCTATTTTGTAAAAACATAAAAAAATGAATTTTTAATAAAACTGGATCCTGTTTCCTAAAATTTGAAATTATATTTGCTTTGTGGTTGAGGTTCTACCTTGTATTTTGTAAACGGGATCCCATTTACTAAAATTTGAAATTATATCTGCTTTGTGATCGGTTTCTGCCTTGTATTTTGGTTTGGGAAAAGCATTGGGAATCCGAACCTAGGCCTTCAACCTGGTTTGACTTGCAAGTTGAAGGTCCTAACAATGTCAGAGAAAAATACCGAGTTTAGACATATGGCTGACGATTTTTTTTGTAGAATTTTTTGACGAAATTAAAACCCAGTTTAGATAAGACAATCCAGATTCCAAATATGTAATTTTTCTTACAATTGGATTTTTTTTTCTATTTTTCAATTAATTTATGATGAAACTGGTCCATAAACTTTAAATATCAGGGTTTTTTTACTATTTTAATAACTTTTGATCAACATAACATTTTGACAAACGGATTGCACGAGAACAAACTTAAGACAATTCTTTTCAATTTTAAAAGAATAAAAATATGATAAGTTTAGGTCATTTTATGTGTGTCGTACACGACGATTTTTCAAAACGACCAATATGCCTAATAAAAATTTAACAAAACAAAATTATTCAATAAAAAATTATAAAAAAAATATGGAAAACAAACTTTAGTGAGTCACAAATATTTTCCCAAAAGGATTTAGAAAAATACGATAATTTAGGTCAAAATATGGATGTCGTACACGTGCATGGTATGGTTAAAAGAAGTGACTTTTAAACATTGGTTTTTAGAAATGCCTATTAAAACTCAAATTGTACAATCTGGGTATTGAAATAAATCACATATTTGGAAACTAGACTCTGAGTACTAAATTGTATGATTAATGACTTTTTTGAAGATTTCATCTCTAAGTGCTTCAAATTTTAAGGTCAAATGTGTCAAATTTTGAAAATCAGGGAAAACACAACTTCTTGCCATCACCCTCTAATATTTATTATATTAGATTCATTGCTAATACTTGAACAAATCTAGGAGGAAAAATGACATTACATTTGGTATCAAATCTTAATCATTGGGCCTTAAAACCTTTGAAATTTCCTTTAGCTATAGAAATCTCATGATCCTTGTGTATGCCTAGAATTATACATTTTACCTATCTTTGAGTCATAAGACTTTATTCTATAAGACCCTTATGCTAATTTTGTTTCTATGTTTTTTCACTTGCATTATTGAAAACCCTACATCATATGTGTGTTCATATCCATATTTAAAATCTTGTCTAGAATTAACATTGTCTTGAGCAACTCCCTATTTATACTTGGGCTCATCCTAAGGCATTGTATCCATAGCAAATCAATAGGCCTACTCTACGTGCTTTCAACTGAGATATTGATCTACAAAGAGTTATTTGTGTGGCCCACTCAAAGGTTAGATCCATGGTCAAGACTAAGAAAATTTCATTTCATAGCATAGGTTCTTTTGTTTTAGATCTTAGTGATGAGTTTCCAATAGTAATGAAGTAATGATATTACATCAATTCTTTGGGTTTTGGAGTGGCTATGTGTAACCACAATTTTTTTTCCTAGTTCTTGTATAGTATAATATAATGTATTTAGCAACACTATTGATCAAATTTAATATTATATATATTTCTCACTTTCAAAATGAACATAAAAAAAAATCTATAAATTTGTTATTCAATTACTATAGTGAATATGTTATATTAAGGCCTTGGTTGATCCATTCTTAAATAGGTGTGATTGAAAATTACTTCAATATATTACTATAATAATTTGATATACTTTAATTTCTTAGAAAATTTGACAAAGACCCACCTATACACTTAGACAAAGACCTACATGTGCACTTAGATTTAATACAGTCATTATTTGGGGTTAAGATAATATGACACCTTAGATCACCTATGAGCTTTCAGATTTAATTTTATAATGCTTGATGTCCAAACCTTTGAACAATTGTAAATAGCTATAGGCCACTTACCTAAAATAAACCCATCCCATATCTAAGGGATGACAACTCTTGTAGCACCAATCATGTGTCCTCACTATGACACTTGATTGTGTATTTCCAAATTGAGAGATGTCGAGATTGAAAATTTCTTATAAGGTGGCATTTCAGAGAATTAGATGTTACAGGAGATAATGATACCAACGCCCATGACTATAGTCTTCACTGACTAGCAACAATCCCTTTAAAAGCAAATGGGACATGGATGAATATATTGACTTTTGTACCAAAGAAAATTTGCAGCAACTCAACTGAAAAGGATTGTTGTTGGAATTTCGTCCAACTCATGCATCCTCGACACAGTCAGATTCGTCCTCGTCGTAGTCAGCATCAGTCGTCATAGTCAACCCTCACCGCATTATCACGCAACCTCAGTCAACGGCCTGCAGTATCGCGGTGTCTACCACTCTACCGCAACCTTCCTTTTCATTTACCACAGTATCACGATTAAATTGCTTACAGTCAAGTCTACCTCCGTTCTGGCAGTTACCACAGCCATCGCAGTCTCATCCTTCCTCATCAGCGGTAGCGCGGTGCCCAGCATCTCCAGCTAGCAGACCGTCTGTTGACGGTTACTGTGGCCACCACGGTCTGTTCTTTGACTACGGTGGTAGCACGGTAAGTTGCCTGCCTCCCAGCTTTGGTGGTTACCATGACCATCGCGGTGGTAGCGCGGTAAGCCAGTCATGGTCAACTCTCACTGTTACCGCGGCCACCACAGTTAGATCTTTCCCCACCTACGGTAGTGCAGTAGTCAACATCCGTTGACTTTTTGATCTGTTCGGTGCGATCGGTAGTGGGATCCACGTCAGCAAAAAAGGACATTTTGATTGGTTTTTGTGCTTGTATAAGGACGTGTATTTTGTTGATATGACTTTGGTTAGGACATATAAGTTGCTGGCATGTTTATGACTTTTAATGTGGTATTTATTTTTTATGTGGGTCATTTTTCCATAAGTACTGGTCATATGTTTGTAATCAATAAAGAAGAATATAATATAATTTTTCTCTCAAGCAACAAGCTTTTTCATGGCAGTTCCGAGTTAAATAATTTTACGTGTTTAAATTTATATCTCTACTTTATCCTTCACGTAGTATGAGAGTTGTAAGGTTAAGTTAGAGAAAGTCTGTAAATCATGGCAGCAAGCACAAGCTTGAGTAATCCTAAAATTCCACAATTGAATGGAAATAATTATGATTACTGGTATGTAACAATGAGAGCTTTATTCTGTTCACAAGACTTATGGGAGTATGTAGAAAATGGGTTTCCAGAACCAGTAGATGCAACATCATACAATGCATTGACACAAGCAGAGAAAGACTTGTTGAAGGATAACAAGAAGAAGGATTCAAAGGCTCACTTCTTTATTCTACAAGGTGTGCATGAGAGTATCTTTCCCAAAATATTAGCCGCTACTAAGTCTAAGCAAGCATGGTACATATTACAAATAGCATATCAAGGTATGGACAAAGTCAAAACTATAAAGTTGCAGATACTGAGAAGAGAGTTTGAAACTCTATTTATGAAAGAAAATGAGTATGTAGATTCATATTTTACTCAGATAATGGGACTGGTAAACCAGATGAGAACACATGGACAGACTCTTGAAGATGTCAAGGTTATAGAGAAGATTCTGAGGAGCTTCCCACAAGATTTCAGACAATTTCAGTCACAATAGAAGAGACAAAGGATCTCACACAATACTCAGTTGATGAGGTATATGCTTCACTAATTTCACATGAGCACAAACTCAACAGAACTGCAAATATGTCATTGGAGCATGCATTCAAGTCACAAGCTTCAATCAACCAAGGAAGAAGCAGAGGTAGATCAAATTACAGAGCAAGAGGAAGAGGTTTCAACAGAGGTGGAAGAAATAATCAATCAAGCTCAAGTGGAAGAGGCAGCAGCCAAAACCCATCTCAAAACCTTCCTCAAGGACAAAGGTATGATAAATCTCAGGTCCAATGCCATTATTATAAAAAGTTTGGTCATTATATGAATGAGTGTAGAAAGAAACAGTATGAAATGAGTAAACAAAATGCAATTTTTTCTAGAGAGAGCCAAGATAACAGACCTGATAAGAGTACTATGTTTTTAGCATGTAATGTAGCTCAAGCTAGTGAGAAAGAAGTTTGGTTTTTAGATTCAGGTTGTAGTAATCACATGATAGGGAATTTAGAGTTATTCACAAGTCTAGATGAGAATATCAAGTCAGATGTCACCCTGGGAAATGACAACAAAGTGTCAGTAAAAGGAAAAGGGAATGTTAATATTCTAACTAAGTAGGGGGAGCAGAAATATATTTCTGACGTTTACTTTGTACCTAGTCTTAAACACAATTTGACGAGTGTAGGACAGTTAATTCAAAAGGGTTATAGAGTGTCTTTCAAGAATGGGTTATGCACTATTTTAGACAAATACCCAAGTGGCCAATTGATTGCAAAAATTCACATGACAAACAATAGAATGTTGCCCTTGAGAATTCAGCCAGCTTTGAGCATAAACTTTGCACAAGCAAAAGAGGAGTCAATTGTTGTTCAAATTGTATTTCAAGCAGAAGTAAAAAATGAGAATTGGCTTTGGCATTTAAGATTCGGTCATTTAAACTTTGGAGGTTTGAATTTACTTCATAGGAAGAACATGGTAAAAGGAATTCCTCTAATTCAAAAACCAGAGAGTGTTTGTGAGGGGTGCATACTTGGAAAGAAACATAGAGAGTCTTTCCCAACAGGGAAATCCACTAAAGCAAGAGCCCCATTGGAAATAGTTCATTCAAATTTATGTGGTCCAATGCAGACACCTTCAATAGGTGGTAGTTTCTATTTTCTGACATTTATAGATGATTATTCAAGGAAGACATGGGTGTATTTTCTGAAACAGAAGAGTGATGTGTTTGGTTACTTTTGTCAATTTAAATCTTTAGCTGAAAAACAGAGTGGTTGTTTCATCAAAGTTCTGAGAACAGATAGAGGAGGTGAATACATTTCAAGAGAGTTTCTAAATTTCTGCAAAGAACATGGAATACACAAACAATTCACGACAAGATACACACCTCAGCAGAACGATGTAGCTGAAAGGAAAAATAGAACCATAATGGAGATAGCTAGAAGTATGTTAAAAGCCAAGCACTTGACAAATGAATTTTGGGCTGAAGCTGTATCTTGTGCAGCATACATCATGAATAGATGCCCTACTAAAAGTGTGATGAATATAATTCCTAAAGAAGCATGGACTAGTAAAAAGCATAGTGTGTCTCACATGAGAGTTTTTGGTTGTGTTACATATGCACATGTTCCTGAACAGTTGAGAAGGAAACTTGATAACAAAGGAGAGAAATGTATCTTTGTTGGATACAGTGAAGAATCCAAAGCATACAAGTTGTTTAATCCCTCAACCAAGAAATAAATAATCAGCAGAGATGTTCAATTTGTTGAAGATGAAGCATGGGATGGAAGCAAAGAAAACACAGTCATTGTTACTGTTAATATCCCACAAGATGAGAATGATAATACAGTTCAAACTAATGTTCTTGTAGTTCCAAATCAACCTCAAGCAAGTGGTCAACCACAGACACCAGCAAGCAATACTAGAGCAGAAACAAGAGGTCTGCAAACACCTTCCACAACAAGAATTTCTGGCGTAGGACCTTCTAGTCCACATTCTACAGATTCAAGTGATTTATCAAATCCTACTTTGGCTAGCATGAGAAGACAGAAAATCAGAAGCATGACTGATATCTATAATTAGAATGAAGGTAAGAACAATCCACAACAATTTACACTATTTGCTTTTTATTCACAAGCTGAAGATCCTATTCATTATGAGGATGCAATCAAGGAAGAGAAATGGTTAACTGCAATGGATGATGAGATAGACTTAATAGAAAACAATCAGACATGGGAGTTGCAAAGTCTTCCAAAAGACAAAGATGTTATTGGTGTAAAATGGATTTATAAGACTAAGTTGAATGCAGATGGAGAAGTGCAAAAGCACAAAGCAAGATTGATGGTGAAAGGTTATGCACAACAACCTGGAGTAGATTTCAATGAAACATTTACACCAGTTGCAAGACTAGATATAGTCAGAATGCTTTTGGCGTTAGTAGCACAGAATAGTTGGCTAGTTCACCAGATGGATGTGAAGTTAGCATTCCTCAATGGATATTTGGAAGAGGAAGTCTATATTGAGCAACCACCAGGATATGAAATATCAGGACAAGAGGACAAAGTCTATAAACTGAAGAAGGCATTGTATGGTTTAAAACAAGCCCCAAGAGCATGGTATAGCAAAATTGACAGTTATTTCACAGGCAATGGATTCACCAGATGTGACAGTGAACCCACTTTGTATACCAAAGTGAATGATGAAGGTAAAATTTTGATAATATTCCTGTAGATGATTTGATTTTAACAGGGAATCTGTCAGTTGAGATATTCAAAACAGAAATGAAGAAAGAATTTGAAATGATAGACATGGGCATGATGAAGTATTTTTTAGGCATTGAGGTAACACAGAATAGAGATGGTATTTTTATTTCATAGTCTAAATATGCAAAGGATGTCTTAAAAAGGTTCAATATGTCAAACTGTAAGTCAACACCTACTCCAATGGTGACTAGACTGAAATTGAGCAGAGAAGACAATGGCTCAGAAGTTAATCCAACCTTGTACAAACAGTTAGTAGGAATTTTAATGTATTTGACAGCCACAAGGCCTGACATTATGTATGCAGTTAGCTTGATTTCTAGATTCATGGAAACACCAAAGGAGAATCACTAGCGAGCTGGAAAGAGAATTCTGAGGTATGTTAATGGCACAAGAAATTTTGGAATCCAATATTCCAGATCAGAATATTTTAGACTAATAGGTTATACAGACAATGATTGTGCTCGAAGTGTGGATGACAGAAAAAGCACCTCAGGCTATGTTTTTCATTTTGGAAGTGGAGTGGTTGCATGGGCTTCAAAGAAACAACCTATTGTCACTTTATCATCAGTTGAAGCCGAGTACGTATCAGCCACCAGTGCATCATGTCAAGTAGTATGGATGAAAAGGGTTTTACAAGAAATCCAGAATGAGCAGACAGGGGCAACACAAATTTTTTGTGACAAGAACTCTACCATAGCATTATCGAAAAACCCTGTATTTCATAAACGCAGCAAGCACATAGATACTAGATTTCATTTTATCAGGGAGTTGATTTCAGGCGGAGAGATCTCACTAACTTTTTGCAGGACAGATGAACAACAAGCAGATATCTTCACCAAGGCACTGGGCATGGAGAGCTTCATATTTCAAAGGGACCGACTTGGACTCAAGAATGGCGCGAATTGCACTCAAGGGGGAGTGTTGGAATTTCGTCCAACTCACGCGTCCTCGACACAATCAGATTCATCCTTGTCGCAGTCAGCATCAGTCATCGCAGTCAACCCTCACTGCATTACCACGTAGCCTCAGTCAACGGCCTGTGGTATCGCAGTGTCTACCGCTCTACCGCAGCCTTCCTTTTCATTTACCACTGTATCGCGGTTAAACTGCTTGCAGTCAAGTCTACCTCTGTTCTAGCGGTTACCGCGGCCACCACGGTCTCATCTTTCCTCATCGGCGGTAGCACGGTGCCCAACATCTCCAGCTAGTAGACTGTCTGTTGACGGTTACCGTGGCCATCGTGGTCTGTTCTTTGACCGCGTCGGTAGCGTGGTAAGTTGTCTGCCTCCTAGCTTTGGTGGTTACCGCGACCACCGCAGTCTAAATTTTAATTGCGGCGATAGTGCGGTAAGCCCGTCACGGTTAGCTCTCTTTGTTACCATGGCCACCGTGGTTAGATCTTTCCCCACCTACGGTAGCACAGTAGTCAACGTCCATTGACTTTTTGATCTGTTTGGTGCAATCAGTAGTGGGATCCATGTCAGCAGAAAAGGGCGTTTTGATTGGTTTTTGCGCTTGTATAAGGACGTACATTTTGTCGATATGACTTTGGTTAGGACATATAAGTTGCTGGCATGTTTATGACTTTTAATTTGGTATTTATTTTTTATGTGGGTCATTTTTCTATAAGTACTGGTCAGATGTTTGTAATCGATAGAGAAGAATATAATATAATTTTACTCTCAAGCAGCAAGATTTTTCATGACAATTCTGAGTTAAATAATTTTACATGTTTAAATTTATATCTCTCCTTTATCCTTCAATTGTTGTACTTGTGCCATAAGATGATGAACACCCCAAGGAAATAGAAGGCTGGAGAGATATTGGAACGATTGCATTATCTATTGGAGAAAATGGTTCTATTCACTTTGGTCTAAGTGGTCTAGGGATAGGGAGACAACATAATGGATCTTCAACATGGCATTACAATTGTTCGACTACAAACCACAATGAATATTCACATTAGTCCCATTATCGAGATTAAAAATGAACCCCTATGAAACTGTCTTTATAGTAATTATAACTTGAAAGATCAATTTAGGCTATCAATCCTTTGAAAAAAAGATAAACCATTTCGAAATATCAATCCTTTTGACAGCATATCATCTCTGAACTTTAAATAAAAACTTAGTACTTCTCATAATTATTATTATTCAATATTTGAGAAACTAGCTATGATCCTGATAGTTATTTCATTATAGCCTCTTAAGTAGCTTCTGAATCGACATTAAATCACATTTCATTTACTACTAAACCATTTGTAGGTTTATCAGCTAAGGATGAAAGCAGATTAAAAATAATAATTAGTGACAACAATCACAACATTTTTGCTTGCCAAGCTTTCGAAACTAGTGGCTTCATTTTCTGCACTTGATCCACCTGCCAAATCAGAGAGGGGCCTGATTATTATGAATGGCTTCCCCATTCTCGGGCTAACCTACAAATCAAAAAGGAAAAAGAAATCAATCAAAAAAAAGGTAACATAAGCATCTATGATCAGCAAGAAAAGGAATAACATAATATGAATGAATTACCTCAAATTGCTCTACAAGGTTATAATAGGTTTCAAATACATTGACCCAAAATCTCGTTTGGGTTGTACCAAACATTATTCAAAAGATTATCGGAGCCTTCTTTTGTACTGTAGTTGGCAACATGAAGATACCCAATATCACGCGTGTAGTCTCCATTGGATTCCAAGGCCATTATGAGCCCATTGCCGAGGAATAGTAACATCACCAATATGATAGTCAGAGTTTCCAGTTGCAGCAATTCCATAGTGCACAACTCCTTTTATGTTGAAGAAACTCAAAACAATTTGGGTGGTTATTGTTGCATTGATATGTATCTAAATACCATTACTGTTATTCATCTGAGATTACTTTGATCAAAGGTAAAATGAAAGATAAGCTAACAGGGAAAAAATCAGTTTCCAAAATTTCCAGTTCTCATTGTCTTTTTGGGCACATGATATAACCCATTAAACATCAGAATTCTTTTATGTAATTACCATTGCCAGTCCTATCATGAACACAATGACCTTCTGATCTACAATAGATCCTATATGGAATCTCCTTCCTGCGTTACAAGTAGTATACAGATAATTATGTTGTATTTAAGCCTGTCACTCAAACTGTTGCATCTCCTGCATGGGATGTTTTGTAGCTAGATCCTTTAGTAGGAGACTTGTTAAATAATTTTTGATGTGGTAGTTTCTCTTGTACACTTACAATTCCATGGTGATCAACATGTATAGCTCAGTGCTCCATTCATCAAGCTCATAGTCAATCTAAATGGACCTAAAAATATATGAAAATGAATGTTTTGGCCTTTTAAAAATGTTGCTAGTGGGTTCATTACACATTGATGTTACTAACAGACTTGATGTTCAATATGAGGAATCACTGTTTACTGCAAAATTGAGACACTTTTTAGTTCAATTGGGTATCCTTACAAAATGTCTTTGGTTCATATTGATAATGAATCACAAATCTGAGTTTTCCAAACTGTTCATGTCAATAATGTAAGTTGCAAGAGTTTCTAATTATGACCAAATTTATCTGTTAACAATATGATATGTCAATTCTGCATATAGTTTTGTACTATCCAAATTTTCATATTGTGCCAGCGTTACCATGCTTTAAAATATGAAATAACTCTTGGATCAAATGAGAGGCCTGATTCACATTAGGAAGACTACAGATGCATATATAATTGACTCCATCTGCTGGCATGATGAATGCATAATTTGAAGATGTAGGTCAGGACTCAGTTTATGAGTTGGTATGCTAGGTATGACATATTGTCAGAGCCAAGTGAAAAGTTTGGCATAGGATCAAATTTGAGTTTTAAAATTTTAAAGTTTGATGTTTAAGTTGTGTGTAGAGATGATTAGATTTAATGTCATGTATGTAGATTTGATAAGGTTAGAAACAAAGAGTTACATGTGATGATGATACTTGCACTTAAATCCAACCACAGAAACAAACTAGAAAATCTAGTCAATAGTTAGGAATCATGTTAATTGAAATCACCATAAGACTAGTCAATGAATAAAGGGATCTCTTTTTGGAGTTTCACCATACAAATAAATAAAGCTTAATTTTGAATCATAGAACCCTAAATATCAATTCACACATAGGTTTGGATGATTCATGAAGCTCTTGGGAGATTGATGTATCTCAATATTTTGAATAAGAAATGGTCATTTTAGTGGCATTAAGTTCATATTTCTATTTGGGCATTACCCTTCTATAAGGACTTGTCTAGGAATTAAGAGTTAGTGCATTAGTATTTTTATATTGAATTTTGTATATGCATGTTAATTTTCAGTCATTTTTTTGGTCTAATCTGAGTGACTTTACTGTGCATGTTATGTTTATTCAAAATCAACATCTAGATTTTTTTAACATAAGTTATATTATGGGCCCATAACCCACAAGTCCTTAGATCCACATCTTAAACCTTGAAAAATATTGTGGTGTTTAAATGAATTGGCTGGAATGAAATAATACTTTATCAATTGCACATTAACATAAATTTTCTTAGGACATGAGACATGGCGAAGTGTTGAATTTTAAGGAGAGAGACAACCTCAAAGAAAATTAAAATTATACGTTTATACTAATTATTTTTCATAAACAATCTAATATCAATAGGTGTCCAAGCCTAGGGATGTATTTATGGAATGACATAATTTCCTCTCCTTACGTACCCTTACTTAATAGTTAATTTTATGATTAGATACCCAATAAAATTTGTGTTCCACTTTACTATTAGGTTTACAACATGGTTGTCAATATGGGGTATCCTCATTTTTATAGCCAAAACTTCATCCAAAAACATAACTGAACAAATCTTCATCCTAGAAATAAATTGAGATATAATTAACCTAGTTTCTTAAAGGGAGATTAAAACTAGTATTTCTGTACGAAGTACTCTCTGAGTGGTAATAATTTATTATTATTCTATTGATATTTAAGATGCATTATGAAATTATTTGTATCATCTTTTGTTTTAATTTGTGCATTGTGTACACATCGAAAATTGGTCTACGCCTATGACAACATTTTTGACATAATTCTCATCTTCATGGTCATGATTAAATAATGTTAATTATTTAATTATTTTCTAAAGTCACCTATCCTCTATTAATTAATTCATTATTACCTTTATTTCAATCTTGATTAATTAAATAAATGTTATTTATTTTATTACGTCACTAATTAATTTTATTTTTTTTATCGGTAAGAGCTACCAAAAGGGGGTAGCGCCCAAGTACAGCAAGAGGGGCAAAAAATTGCCATAACAGACTACATAACTTAATTTACCAGAAACTGATATATTATTGCCAAGCATCTACCTAACTAAATGACCCTTTCCAAGCTCTGATCTCCAAGCCAAGGTTGACCCTAGAGCATGACTCTAGTGAAGGCACCCAGATTGTTATTCTTAACCCCTGCCCTAAAGGTTTCCCAAGCATCTGCCATCCGACTGACTTCCTTTTCGTAGTCGATGCCCTGGGCATTCAGCTCCACTCTATCTGAGGGGTCGAAGTAAATGCGTAGATAGCTAGCCATCCCTTCCTTAGCTAATGCCAGGGTTGAACAAGCGACAACTTGAGCATAAGTAGCAGAAATAGAACGTTGAAGTAGTTCCACCACCCTAGTCGGGGATTCCACAATGCCCACGATGGCACTGGCCATTATCTCAAAGATTTTCCCATCACACGAGTGATGGTGATCACCCAAAAATCTCCTCACCAGCTCAACCACCACTGCTCTTACCATCATATTACGAAAGGAGAAGAGCCTAGCACACTACTCGGCCAAAGTTTCCTTATCACAACATCAACTAAGTCCAAATTGGTGCACCATCTTGCAAACTTCCACTTCCACCCGGTTAACTCTCTCGGAGTGTAATTGTTGAGCAAGCAACCATCCGTAATATAGCATCCCATCCAAAGCCAAGAGGACACACACATGGGTGTTTGACATTCAGGATAGCTCTCGAATCTTAATCAGGATAATCCTCTCCTGACTGCCGAGTTGACAATCAGCTCAAAATAGTCACATGCCACTAGGCATGTCAATTCGGAGCTCCTGATAGATCATTTGTCAATATTTCCTGTAGACCTGGCCATCGAGTAGGAGCAAAGTTTGAGATGACCTTTACCTCTTGTAGCGTTCCCCAATTCGCCAAAAAGTCTGCCACCTCGTTTTCTTCTCTATAGACATGTGATAGTGTGTAGTAAGTAAGCCTACCTAATAGTTCCTTTATTGGTGTGATCTAGTCATCGATGCACCAACACTATGATTTTCCTACGCTAATCGCCTGGACACAAAGCAGAGAATCTCCCTCTATTTCGACCACATCAAATCCCTGTTGTACACATAGCTATAGACCAAATCATAAGGCTTCCATTTTTGCCACTTTATTGGAGCATACCCCGAGGCTTTTTGAAGCCACCCAGATATAGTTACCAGACAATTCCCTAATTATGCATCCTGCCCCCGCTTTCTCGAGGTTGCCTTTGGTAGCCCCATCAAAATTTAGTTTCCATTTGGGCCTAATCGGTTGCAACCAATGAATTTCGTTTCAGTTTACCTTGACTATCCCCATGTTTGGCACACATGGTAATTTGAGCTCGTTCCAGGTTTTCCTGATATCCTCATTCCACCTGGAGAACTTTGCCTTGGCTCCGATTTTAATTCTATTGTTTGTTGTTTCGATTATGGCTACTCGGATTTTGTCAATTAATTAAGAGCAGTTTAAAGCTTTACCCTTGAAAATGTGTTTGTTCCACTCCTTCCAGATGTGCCATATCACCAATGATGGTGCCAACATCCACAACCCTTTCCAATATCCACATGTGTTCATATTCGACCAGTTGGATAAGAACTCCCGCAGCTTGTTCTGTCTTGGACATGTGTAATTGAATGTCGATTGTAGCCAGTCCCAACATGTGACTTCCACTGGACATGAGAGGAACAAGTGGTCACCATTCTCCTCATCTTGTTTGCATAGTATGCACCTTGTGGGGCCAACGATGCCTATTATTTTTAGTCTATCACCTGTAAGACATCGTTGATGCACTAATACCCATAGAAACACCCCTGCTTTGGATAACACCACATGCTTCCAGCACAACCTTGCCATCCATGTTTTGTCACTTGCTTGTGCAGACTGTATCTTGTATCCAATTTTGGCTGAGTAGTTTCCAGATGAAGCCCTGCACTAGATGATGGAGTCATATTCATTTCGTAGGTGAATCTTCCTATTATGGATTTCCTGAATAATCAGTGCTACCAAGTTTTGGGGGATTGGTAGGGAATCTAAGTTAACCCACTTGCATTGGCTAACCAATGGGTTGTTGCTCAACTGAATATAGTCTACCACCTTTGATGCAAACTCAGACTGCAATCTATTCACATATTGGTCCAGCTTGAAGAGGTCATTCAAACTTTTTTGGTCGTTCCATGAGTCCGTCCAGAAGAGTGCCTTTCTCCCATTGCCTAACCTCCATAAGATATGGCATGTAATAAGTGGTCTGCATTTTAGTATATATTTCCAAGCGGTTGATCCATCCCCTAAGTTGTTTTCAGTTAATATTCTTGTGTTGTTTGAGTTGTCCAAGTATTTTGATTGCATGATTTGGCACCAAGGTTTGTCAGGATTTTTGAACATCTTCCAGCAAAGTTTTGCCCCCAAGGCATTATTCTGCCATTTGACTTTGTGGAGCCCAGCTCTTCCCGCCTCTTTTGGTTTACATGCCAAGTCCCACCCAATTAATGGGATCTTTTTTTCACCTTTCGACCCTTCCCAAATGAATTTCTTAAGGATTCTTTCTAAATCAGATTTCATTTTCCCCGGGACCTCCAAGCTTGACATGGCATAAATTGGGATTGCGGACAAAACAACTTTAGGCATAGTGATTCTCCCCTTGAGAGTGAGCCAAATTTTTTTCCATGACATGGCCTTATTCCAACATCTATCCACCACCTCCCCCCAATGCTATGCTTTACAATTTCCAAAAAAAAATTGAATACCAAGGAACTTAGTTGGTAACTTACCAGAATTGTAGCCCAGTAGTGATATTATGGCTTGTTGCGGGCAGACTCTAGTATTGAATAAGTAGATACATGATTTTTCCTTATTCATCCTTTGACCCGGTTGTCCTTCATAATCTATTAGTAGTTGTTTGATAATTTTGGCTTCTCTTAGGCTTGCCTCCCCGAATAGGGTGGTGTAATCGGCAAATTGGGAGTGGGTGATGGGATCCAAGGTTGGTGCTACATTCACCCCCCTGCCAAACTAGCCTCCTGCTTCTATTTTTTATTGTGCAACTGAGAGACTCAACCATAATAACAAATAGGAATGGTGACATGGGGTCTCCTTGTCTAAGTTTGTTGGAGGCTTGGAAGAACCCGTGTAGTTATCTGCTAACAGAAATTGAAAACTAAACCGTGGAGATACATTGCAATATTAGAGCACACCACTAATCATTAAAACCTAACTTTCTCATAACTGCTAGTAAGAAATCCCAACGAACTTTATCGTAAGCTTTGCTCACATCTAGTTTAATGATCATGCTTGCTTGCTTACTTGAGTTGAGGGAGTGAACGACCTCTGAGAGGAGAAGAATGATGTTTGTTATTTCTCTACCAGGCACAAAGCCATTTTGCTCAACAGAGATAATGTTGCCCAATATTTTTTTAAGCATATTGGCCAATAATTTTTCCAGTACTTTGTAGATTGTATTGCACAAATATATTGGTCTGTAGTCTTTGAAAGAGGAACATACATATTTTTTAGGAATTATTACAATGACCGAGTTGTTCACATCCTTGACGAACCTCTTGGTCCTTCTGAAGTCCTCCACCATTTTCCATAGGTCATTCCCAAGAAAGCTCCAACAATTTTGGAAGAATCTTGCAGGAAAGCCATCTGGTCCGGGAGATTTGTCTTGGTGCATTTGGAAAAGCAAGCAATGGATTTCCTCCTTTGAGATCTTATCACAGAGCATTTTATTGTCCGCTTTGCTCACTCATGCTTATAATGTGTCAAGGAAACTATTGATGTATGCCGAATGGGAATGGTTAGCCAGAAGGCTAGTAAAGTAATCTACAGCAGCCTTGCCAACCTCGACCCCTCCATGTGCAAGGGCCCTGTCAGGAGCATGAATTTCTTCTATCTTGTTGGTGGTTCACTTGGCTAAGACAAAGGCATGGAAAAATTTGGAGTTTGTGTCCCATTCTTGGAGCCAGACCTCACGAGACTTGTCTCTCCAGAAGATCTCCTCTCGCTTTAAAAGCTCTGTGTGTTTTTCCTTCAGATCTTTTTCTCTAAGATATTCCTCATTCCTCATGCCATTTACTATCATGAATTTACCCTCATAACATTTTCAACTATAATTAATAATCATTTCGAATTATTTATTTATTCTTTAAGTTTTTCTCCAGTCAAATAAATAAATCTAATTTAATCTTTGAATTTCGAATGTTGAATTAAATAACCATTTAATTCATAAAAAAAGAACTATTCCTGGCATGTTCCTCTGTAATTAGATAATCGCTTAGTTATCTAATTAATCATTTACCACTTAAATCGAGATTTAATTAAATCAGTCAGTTATCTCCTGATTTAATATCTAATTATTTTTGACAAATAGACCTTCTCGCTTAATTGGTCAGTTATCTAGTCATATTCTTCTGCGTGGAAAATTTTATCAATTAAATAACTATATTTAATTCATTCATTCATTTGTTTGTTTGAACAGACTATTTCTTCTTTATCTTTTACATGCAATCTTTATTCTTCTAAGTTTCGAACAATCTCAACTAAAGATTAAATTGTTATTTAATTTAATCTCCATTAGTTATTCTTTTTCACTCGCATTATTACTGACACTAAATCTCTATTGCATGTCATTCTTTAATCTCAGTCGTCGATTCATCTTTGAATCTGATCCAATCATTCAAAAATATTTTTTTTATAAATTGTCTTGACCTTCGTCATTATTCCTCCCGAAATCTTTATACTTTTAGGAAGCGACTTTAAGAATCTTCGATAGTTTGCTAAATCATTATCAATAGACCATATTTTCATACTTAAGAAATTTGATGGCAATTATTATACAATGGCAAAATGGAGAAGTGTAATAAAGGTGATTCATGGAATGGATGAAGACTTTTGGTGAGATTGTTCTTTTATTCGTATTTATGCTTTAATTTTCATTATTGTTTGTTGTTAGCATAGGTTAGATTTGAGTTTATTGCATTATTTTTTCTTAATCTTGTATTCTATTTTCCTTAGCATTGCAAATGCATATGCGTTGATCCTAAAATGACATATTTGAAAATTAAAATTTAAATGCCTAAAAATGCGTGAAAATTGAAAATTCAAGAGATGGTTCAGGCGTACATATTGGGGGTCCTGTGTTGGCTAGCCGTCTAAAAGTTTGAATACGACAACCATGGTGCTCTGTGTATGGAACGAGTTGTTGAAATATCTAGAGAAAAAACAAGGTTTCTAAAACTTTAAGGGTGCAAATGAATTATTTTTCCACCC
This sequence comes from Sequoiadendron giganteum, assembly GCA_007115665.2. Classification (NCBI taxonomy): domain Eukaryota; kingdom Viridiplantae; phylum Streptophyta; class Pinopsida; order Cupressales; family Cupressaceae; genus Sequoiadendron; species Sequoiadendron giganteum. Next base: position 106,787,190 of record CM021109.1, read on the forward strand.
AAATCCTATTTATACTTAGGGTTTTTGGAGGGTTTTTCTTAAACCTTCTATACTAGGCACCCTATTTACCAAATTTTGACATCCATTTCACATACCAAACCTCTTCAAAATCAATTTCTTTTACCACCATAGAATTTTTGGCTATCAAATTACCTAATCGGGACAATTTCCTAATTTTTCAAAAAAAATCAAAAATTTGTCATTTTTCTCTAGGGGGCATACTCTTATCTATTTCACACCGAGGCATGACAGGGGCATGTTTTAACAAATTTTCTTTGACACAAAGCCGAAATGACATTGTATCAAAGAGGTGAAAACTGTAAACACCGAAAATTGGTCTAGGCCTACAACACCATTTTTGACATAATTCTCATCTTCATGGTCATGATTAAATAATGTTAATGATTTAATTATTTTCTAAAGTTGCCTATCCTCTATTAAATAACTTTAATTATTTAATTAATTCATTATGAAACCTTTATTTCAATCTTGATTAATTAAATAAATGTTATTTATTTAATTACATCACTAATTAATTAATCCTCTTTCTAAAATTAAATGATTATTATTTAATTTACCCTCATCACATTTTCAACTATAATTAAATAATCATTTTGAATTAACAAATTATTCCTGGCATATTCCTCTGTAATTAGATAATCGCTTAGTTATCTAATTAGTCATTTACCACTTAAGTCGAGATTTAATTAAATCAGTCAGTTATCTCTTGATTTAATTTCATATCTAATTATTTCTGACAAACGAAACTTCTCATTTAATCAATCAGTTATCTAGTCTTATTCTTCTACGTGCAAAATTTTATTAATTAAATAAGTATATTTAATTCATTCATTCATTTGTGCATTTGAATAGACCATTTCTTCCTTATCTTTTACTTGCAATCTTTATTCTTTTGAGTTTCAAACAGTCTCAACTAAAGATTAAATTTGTATTGAATTTAATCTTTGTCAGTTATGTTTTTCACTCGTGTTATTACTGACACTAAATCTCTATCATGTGTCATCCTTTAATCTCAGTCGTCGATTCGTCTTTGAATCTAAGTCGATCATTCAAAAATCAATTTTCTATAAATTATCTTGACCTTCGTCATTATTCCTCCTCCCGAAATCTTTATACTTGTAGGAAGTGAATTTAAGAATCTTTGATATTTTGTTAAATCATTATCAATAGGCCATATTTGCATACTTAATAAATTTGAGGAAAATTATTATACAACGGAAAAATAGAGAAATGGAATAAAGGTGATTCATGGAATGTATGAAGACGTTTGGTGAGATTGTTCTTTTATTCGTATTTATGCTTTAATTTCCATTGTTCTTTGTTGTTAGCGTAGGTTAGATTTGAGTTTATTGCATTAGTGTTGCTTAATCTTGCATTCTATTTTCCTTAGTGTTACACATTGTTATTGGACTTGATCAACCCACTAATCTTGTATATTTTCATTATTGTATAGGACTAATATTTTATCTGTACATTATGAAAAAAAAATATTCATATAGTCTAGAATACTTGAATATCATCTTGTAATGTGTGTTGAGTATATATATTATACTTTTGTAAATTATGAGTGACCATATAGTATTGGATATGCATAGCAATTATTGTGTGATCATATTGTAATATTTTAATAATTTTAAGGAGTTACATGAGTGAGAAAATGGTAAAGTTGAAGGATAGGAGGTTAAACACGTGCATTATAATTATCTTTTCAATTATAAATTCATGATATATTTCATATAACACACCTATATAGTTCTCATCATAATTTTGATTGACAATTTTATTTTATTAAAATTACTTGTGAATTTAAAATAATACATAAAAGTGGTGATCTATAAATTAAAAGAAGCAAATAATGTAGATAAAGTAAAGAATAAAATAGATATATTATGAAAAAAAATGTGTTCAATGTTAGTTTCTTCAATTATTGATCATGTGTTTCTTTGAGTTGTGATGTAGATGCATCTTGTGCTACAGAGGACGTTAGTTAATTTATAGGGGGGAAATGTTATGTGACTTTTTCCCCACGAGAAAAAAAAATTATGAAATAACTCTTTAGAATTAAAAGGGAGATAGAAAAATAAAGGATATTATGATCCTTTGGTTAAAAGAGATATTAATAAAATAATATGTATAAAAGCTCTTTTCAAAAAAGGTGGAAGAATAATTATTAATTTTAATAATTATTAAAGGAAGCCTTTGTGAAAGGGTGTGATGGTCTGGAAACCACCCCTTAAGGCTTATATAAGAATTTATATGAGAACATTTCAAGGATCGAGAACATTTAAGGAAAGAGAAATTTAGAGGGCACAAAGGAGTGAAGGTTAGGGTTTGACTGGAATCTGAAATAGATTGAATAACCAAGATCTTCTATGAGAGAGATAAGATATAAAACTATAAATGAAATAACACAATTATAGACCCAAGATTTCAAGAGATGTGCAAATGTCAAGATGACAATATTGTATTAGGAGCTCAAAGAAAATTTATAGAAAAATCACTACATGCATCAAGGTGCATGTATGTCAAAGTATGCAATACAAACGAATGAAAATACAAGCTAGGTAATGAGTTTATATAAAACTAAGGAGATGATGGAGGTGGAAAATCCAACCGATAGGAATTAACCACCAAAAGTGGATATGAACTACCAAAAGTGGAGATTACCACCAAAGGTGGATATGGACCACCAAAAGTGGAGATTTCCAACAAACATGGAAAGTGTTTCAACCTTTAAAGAAGGGAACACCACATCACTTATCTCCTAGTTATTAACTCACTTTATTCTCCTAAGCAATCTTAATTAAGTTTAGGAAAACCCTAGGACTAAGGAAAAAATAAATTAACCCACTAGGAAATAAAAATATAAACCAACACCCCCCCTTAAGCATAGCTTAGGAGGATGTAAAATATGACGGGTCTCGACAAATGAAGCTGTGTTAAGTACCCATTTACATATAAAATTCCCCCCCAAATAAGAAGAAGCCTCATCCCATAAAAAGGGAAGTATGTCCCCCCATAATAGAGAGAGAGAGAGAGGGAAATGAACTGGAAGTGCAAAGAAGCCCCCCAAAGAGATATAATGGTAGATGCTCAAAATTTAATGTAGAAGATGGTCCACGATCGTCAAACAATATTCCTCCCTTTAGGAAGAAACGAAACCAAAGTTTTATGTGAGCTATCCCCCCAATCCTAAAAGGAATATGTAGGAATAAAACTCAAGATGTATAAAGCCTTTGAAGTCAGCTCAAGTGTCCCCATGTTGATGTTGAAATTTTTCACAATCAAATCGGGCATTCTAGGCCACACTATTGAAAATGAAAAACTCAGAATCTCCTAGAGACTAATGTAGAACACCATCCAAAGACACAAGTATCTCCTCTAAAGATGTCTCCTCCAAATGATGATCCAAAGTATCCACACTCATGTCAAACTATGAGGAATGATCATGTAGAGATTGAATAGGAGGGTCAAAGTGTTCCCTCACAACAATTCAAGAAGAATCAACTCCATCAAAGAGAAAATGAATATCATCAATAGTGTCTACCAAATCTACAATATGTGTCTCCATAAACAAGTCTAAAATACCTGTCAGGAGATCATCCCAAGCTAAATCTGAAAGACATTGAATGTCTTGCTACAAAGAATCACTGGAAACTTTCATAGAAGCCACACTAGAATCTAAAGTAGAAAAAATATATGGAGGAAATGGAATAAAAGGTTCAAGAATTGGATCACTTGTGAGAATACCCAAGTTTAAGTAACCAAAATTCTCCTCAAAATCAAAATCCACACTAGAAGGTGATCATCATCCAAAGGATCAAATCCATCATCAAGAACAAAATTTGAAAAGGTGTACAACTGAGATGCATGATCAACCACTCTAGTAGCAATTATCTCTATTCTCTCCAAATCTTTCATAAGTACTAAATTAGGAGTGAATTCCACTATACTCCACTATGAGGAACTTGGTAGATGGAAAGATGATTATTGGAAAAATGAGGTAAGTACAATACATCATTGAAATTACCATCCCCTATATCAACATATCCCTTCCCAATTAGATTCATATATGTATTGTTACCCATCAAAATAGGTGGCATAACACAAGGCTCAAAGGAAGATAAAATTGACTATGAAGAAGCCATATGATGAGAAGCTCTTGAATTTAGAAGCCATGTCCCTGATCCAAGACTTGTAGTAGAACAAAGAAATTTTCATTTATGGTTTTTTGATGTAGAAGCATAACTAGCATGACTGATTTACTTTTCTTAGTAGATTCTTGGTTTGATGATGATGGAGATTCAGTGACCCCTTTATTGCTCTTCTCAAGAAGATATGTGAGGTGATCAATTTGTTCTTCATACATTTTTGTTCATCATGACCAAGTTTCTTACAATAAGCACATTGTACCCTCTCCTTCTTAGACTTGTCTTGATTTGAAGAATATTTAGTGTTTACACTAGAAGTAGGCAAAGACACATCTGAAGCATTCTCCTTGATTCTTGTGTTTCTTACTTTGTTTACCATTATCTTTTTGATCTTTAGAGCCTTGACTTGCAACTAAAGCATGAGACTTAGAAGATAAATGGTGCCCATTTGAACCAACTTGTCTTATTTTTTTGTGAGCTCATTAGCAAACACATCAAGAGAAGGAATTTTGTGGGATGATCCTAAGGCACTTTTAGTGGCATAGAATGTAGAAACAAAGACTATATAATTTGGACCGAGTTTAGAGAAAATACTTAAAATCAATCCTTTATCATCTTTCTCAATTTCATATTGTCTCAATTGCAATATTATGGCCTTTAGTTTACTGAAGAAATCTTGTATTGTGTCAAAACTTGAAGGACTTAAACCTATTAGCTCATTCTCCAATTGATGGCCTCTTAATTCATCTTTTGTACCAAATATTGTTTAAAATGTCCTTGAAATTAATTTGGTGTAGACAAAGATTCAAATTTTTAGAGAAAATTTGGAGATACAGACATACATAAGGTTCCAAATGCTTCATCACACTTATTAAACCACTTTGGATTTTCTGCATCAATTTTCAATTCAATTTCTAGTCCCATTGTTACCCCATATAATCCATACTTTTCAAGTAGAGTGACATTTTACTTTTCCAATCAAAATAGTTGTAGGGTGTTAATATAGGAACTGTTGATTGATCCTATTTAGGCAAAAAAGAAGATTTTTTATGAGTGCATGAAAAGAGAATTAAAATTGAAAAAGAGACACCCCCTTTCCACTAGTGTCAAAAATCACCCCCCCAAGATATTATAATATTGGCACTATATGATTAGTGCATTTACGAGGCCTTTTCCAAGATACAATGCTCAATAGGCCCACAATGACCAAAATTATAAATTTTGATACAAAATGAACTAGAGACAAAATCTGAAAAATTAACCCTATAGTTGTGTATTACTCTTCAATACCTTTCCAATGCCTATTTGTTTCCAAAAAACAAAGTTGTGAGGTGAAAGTTATGGCTCATTGAAGAAAAATGCAACAACAACTTCAACTTGCAATATCTAGAAGAAAAATGGAAAAAACAATTCAAAACCTCTATAGATAGAAAGTGCTCATCTCTAGCTTTCCAATGATATCTTGTTTTCCAAAAGTGGACACCGTGCCAAAAAATTATGATTTTTTTTTTTAAATGGTTGAATTTAGCTTGTAGTGATAACCCCCCTAACAAAATAAAAAATTTGCCGAAAAACAAATTCGCCTAAAATAGAAATTTTTTATATGAGAATAGGGGTTTTTGGGAACACAATGGCAAGGTCTATTTGGGCGGAAAAATCTCTTACAAAAAGTGGTTCACTAGATCTTAGCTTCAAACCCTTGTTTTCTACTAAGTCATATGGTGGTCAAATTGAGCAAAAAAAAATCCAAATCTAACTTTCTTGAGCCTCCTAGACACAATGGGATAGTAAAAAATACTACCACTATAGCTAGAATAGCTGCAATTCCCATATCTCACCAAAAACACACATGCAAATATAGGATTAATAGATCTTCAAAATTCCTTTCCGATTCTCCGGACCGCTTTAATCGCAAGAGAAGAGCCTATAGGAATTTACAAGATCATACAAAAAACTCCAATCTCTTAATCAAGAATCTAAGTATTCAAGACTATCAAAATCTAAGCCTTGATACCATGTTAGAAATTTGAAAGAGATTGAATAACCAAGATCTTCTATGAAAGAGATAAGCTATAAACCTATAAATGAAATAACATAATTATAGACCCAAGATTCCAAGAGATGTGCAAATGTAAAGATGACAATATTGCATTAGGAGCTCAAATAAAATCTACAGATTAATGACTACATGCATCAAGGTGCATGTATGTCAAATTATGCAACAATGCAAGAGAATGAATGAAAATACAAGCTAGGTAGTGAGTTTATATAAAACCAAGGAGATGATGGAGGTGGAAAATCCAACTAATAGGAATTAACCACCAAAAATGGATATGCCACCAATCGTGGAGATTTCCACCAATCGTGGAGATTGCCACCAATCGTGGAGATTGCCACCAAAAGAGGATATGGACCACTAAAAGTGGAGATTTCCACCAAATGTGAAAAGTATTCCACCCTTTAAGGAAGAGGACGTCACATCACTTATCTCCTAGTTATTAACTCACTTTATTATCCTAAGAAAGCTTAATTAAGTATAGGAAAAACCTAGGACTAAGGAAAAAATAAATTAACCCACTAGGAAATAAAAACCTACACCAACAGGGTCTTGGTTGGCACTGAAAAATTTGGAGAAGGGGCACATAGGGGTGTGTCTAGCTCAGAGTACAGTGTACACCCAGGAATTTCTTGGTCATGGTTATGTTTATGCCATGAAGGTAGGTTGGGTTTTGTGTATGAATTGGTTTCCTCTGAAGGTTTTTATGTCATGAAAATCCTACACCTATAACCATTCCTTTGAGTGTTGGATAGCAGCCTCTCCATGATTTTCAAATGAGTATTGAAAACCATTGATTTGACAATATTGAGAATATTGTTTATATGATTTGAATTTTAATATGAATAATCTATTTGGAGGTGTTATTCCATTTATTATGTTAATTATTTAATTTTCACATGTTTGTAGTTTACATTAATTATTTGCATTTATTTTGATAACATTGCATATTATAAATTATAGTAATTCTAATATTTATTATATTAAATCCACTACTAATACTTATATAAGTTTAGGAGGAAAAGTGATATTGTAGAGTAAGCCCCTTGCTAGGAATAAGCTACTTGTACAAGACCTTATTCACACCAACAACTACCTTAAGTGCACCTTAGGGAGGAACAAACTAATGCAAAGATGCAAAAGATGGATCTCAGCAAAAAGGCTTGATGAGGTACCCATGTACAAACAATCTCTCACAAGTGGAAAAAGGGATAAAAATGATGATGATCGGGATCAAGAAGACAACAATTTTAATGAGTGTCTCCAATGACACTACTTGAACAATGATCAGATGGAAAATAAAGGCAAAACATTTGTTAATCAAAGATACAAATGGCACATAAATCTATATGAGTGACCTCCAAAATAGTACTCAACCAATGCAAGTTAAAAATAAATATAGGTGTCAATAGTCTAAAGAACACTAATCAATTAAGGATGGAATATTGCCTCTGCAAAATAGAAATGCAAGAGTGTCTATATGGTAAATGCTTCATCTCACGAAAATGAATGAGTAATCAACCTTTGCATCCACCTACTACATAGGAACAAATACTAGATACATGGATCACTCCAAAGAAAAACCAAGGAAGCATTAGAATGAAAAGTATGATACCCCCCATAATCCTTACTAGGGAGAGGCATGACAGGTCCACTGAAATTGTGTATCACCATTTACTGCATGAAGAAGAAGAAACAACATCTAAAATTACACAAGAGAATACTTGCGAGTGAGAAAGGCTGTGCCAAAATAAAGGCACACATGAATGAGACTGAAATTAGTAGGATTCATTGTTTTTGTGGAGAGACACTCATTGGACAAAGGTGTGAATAGAATATAGCTAATGCACTAGACAAGCTCCCATGACACTTTATAATATAGTGCAAGTAAAAAGTATGACACAACCTTATATTAAAATCCCCAAAAGAATGTACAATAGTGTGGCACTTTATCGTGATGCATCTACATATAAGAAATTGCTTACAATTGATGCCTAAAGGGTTCAAAAAGGAAAAAATGTTGGATATACATATAAATCAATCCAAATGAAGCCATCCACACAAACAAAAGGATTCTAGATGCCAAAAAAAATAAGTAATTAACCAAAGTGGTAAAAGAAAAAAAAGAAATTTAATTATACCAAGGACCAAATCTGGAAAAATTGCATGTGTAACTCTAAATAACTCTAAAGGACATTTTCAACACCACAAGAATCATGAAAAACAGAGGAATTGGGCAAAAATTATTAACTCGAGATCCAAAAATGCACATTTCATTTCAATAGGCTATAAAATGTACTAGTAGCAAAATCTAAGAAAAATATATACACCATTAGATATTGCTTGGAACTAGCTTTCCATCAATATCTTGTTCACCAAATTTGACTTCTAGACCAAAAGTTATGGTGATTTTCCTCATCTCACTAAAATTATATAAAAAGGAAAAAAAAATAGCCCCTCTGGCTTGGGTAGTCTTTTCCCATGTGACCAAAGATAGGCAGTTGAGGGTTGGGTGTAATTATTTATTAAAAAACTAATTAAAAATAATTATTATTTAAAAAAAATATGCCTTTTAGTTGGACTAAGGAGGATAAGAGGAGTTTTGATCAAATTAAGGAGGCCCTAGCAGTTGCCCCTACCCTAGTCCAAATTATGACAAATATTTCATTATTTATGCTTTTGGAGGGGTTGATATTGTTTCAGCTCTGTTATGCCAGCAAAGTGATTGTTGGAATGATGGATGCACAGGTGTCCTTGATGAAGCTGCAGTCTTCAATGGAGGGCCTTTGCCAGGAAGAAATATTCAACCACACAGAAAGTATGATAATGGCATTCAGATAGAGATTCTATTATGATCTATCAGATATGTTACAAAGAGTACATATGCCTGATTATATAGGCAAGTGCAAAACATAGAATGCAAAGGATGTTTCCAAGTGTTCAAATCACACTTCATGTGACAACAAGAAACCCTAACCAACTACCTAGGGAATGATAACAAGATGGAGATAAGTTCTAGAAAAGACAAATCATCTTCTAGAAGGGAATCTTATCTCAACAACATTATTAAATGATTAAATGCTACCTAGGACTAATATGATTAATTAAGACCTAAGTTAACTTATGATAGTGTAATAAATAATTAATTACACTAACACCCCCCCATAAGTGAAACTTAGGGAGGAAACGAAAATGCAATGATTATGCATGATGATGATGGGTCCCGGTTGATGGCCATTTTAGGTACCCATGTACATAGAATGAAAATGCAACTAATCTCCCAGAAACAGAGAAAAGGGGAAAACCCAGTGGGAAGAAAACCCCTCTCCAAAAAAGGAGATAAAATGCAGATAAGGTGATGATTGGAGGACTCAACATCATCCCCCCAAGGACAACAATCATCATATGGATACAATACAATCAATAGCTCCCCCATAGGAGGGAAATAGAGAGACTATATAGCCCCCACAGAAGATGTGATCACCTGTAAGAAAGGTAAGTGTATGTAGACAAAACATGATCCAATGTCGACAAACAACTTGTCTCCCTTTCGGAAGAAACAAAACCAAGTGCAAGAGGAGAGATGCTTCCCATTCCGGATAGGAATTGAAAGAAGGAAGGATGAATATGGATGTTGATGATGTCTCTGAAAGCTGCTCATGTGTCTCCTTGCCTGATGAAGATGAAGATGCCACAACCCACTCAGGTACATACCCAATCAATGTAGAAGATGAAAAATCAGGATGATGCAGAAACTGATGTTGAAGATGATCCAAAGACTACATTGTGATGTTCCTTCCATCGAAGGAATAGATGGAGACTTGATTTCCCCCCATAATGAAGTATCCTCAAAACCACTGAAAGAAGACTGAAACCAATCCAATGGTAGATGTTGAAGAAACTCCGATGAAGATGGAGGAAATCTCATATATGAAATCTTTGAAGAGAAACCAAGTGCCCCCAAGATAGTCTCAGAATTCCAAATTAAGGTTGAGACAATGAAATGTGGAGACTCAAGGGAAATCTCCAAAGTAGGATATGAATAGAAGAGTGATATCCCCTCAAGAATGTTCTCCAAACCTGTAGAAGTAGCCAAGTCATTGATACCTAAAACAAAGCCATCCTGTGATGTCAAGTCTGGAAAACGGAATGTGTCCTGATGAATGATGATGATAGAAGCCTCAATCAATGACTCTAGACAAGGAATCACTGAATGTGAAGGGAAGCCAACTGTCTTTGATGGAGAAGAAGAATCATCTGAAGAAACCTTGCCAACCTCTTTGGAAGATTCAAGGCATTCCAAACAAACAACCTCCTGCATAGTAGTATCATCATGGGGTGCCTGATCTAAAACCTGACATTCTAAAACCTGATCATTGAGGAAGGGTGGAGCATATATCTCCCAAAGGTTAGTCCAAAGGATGTGAGGACAATCATAATGATCAATAAAACTCAAAACATCACAATCAACTTGCATTGAAATGATCTCTAAGACTGTATATTTGTTGCAACTCCAAGAAAACTCATGAATACCTTCACTCCAATGGGGAATACCATACATATGTGGTAATAAATCAAGTGATTGGAGATGGTGTATGATCCCATCCTGCCATTGTTTATAGTTACCCTCGTGCAACATAGTCAAAGAAGGATAATATACAAGCCCCATAATGTACAAGAAAAATTCTCCAAAATATAAAGACAATGACCTTCAAAAAAAAATAGAAACTTCCAAAACTGATATGCAACTGAAGTGATGCCACCCAAATCAAAATACCTTTTCCCAAGCTTTAGGATATCCAAGTTATTGAAAAAATGCACCAAATTGAACAAAACCAATGCAAGAGTACCTAGAGATGAAACTGATCAAAGTGACTAGACTAATAAAAAATTCTTTGAATTACCTTCCCGATGCCACTAGAATCACTAACTTTTGATCAATGGTTACAAAGATAAGAGCTTTTATGTCCAAAATGAAAGGTTGACTTCAATTGACTTGAAATTTTGATAGCAGAAAAATTCTACAAAACTGACTACACCACTGGAAAGTAGGTTGAATCCTCTTTCCGACAATATCTCATTTGTCGAATTTTGACACCGTGGAGCGAAGATATGGCGATTTGAAAAAATCTGCCCTATTAGGGCCTGCAAGCTAAATAGGTGCAAAAAATAAGCACCCGGGCTTTAAAAAATTTTGACCCCCAGTCGCTGATATGACCGTGGGGCTAGCTGGTAGAAAAAAAAAGGCGCCACCCTGATGGTGGTGGTGGGGCTGAGAGGCTAGGTAGAGCGGTGATAGTTAGGTGGCGCTGTTGGTGGTTCACCGAGCAACCAACAGTAGGGGCACGAACTTTGGAACCGGTCGGTCACTGATGATGAAGGGTGGTCGGCGGTAAGAAAGCAGTCATTGATGAGAGCACAGGCAAGGGAGAATGGTTGTCGATTGGTAGAGAAACCCACAAGTGGGCGGGGGATGTGACCTGATCTGACATAGAGTACACCCCTCCTAAATGCGGCCGACAAAACAAACAACCTCAAATATATATATTTTGAATAATGTTGATATGGCAATTCAAAAAACAAAAAATGCCGATGGAAATATGGTCTGCAGATTTAAGAAAGGATGATGCCGACCGATGAATAAATTACTAGGTCACTCCGATTTTTTTTATTTTTCTGCAAAAACTATAGAGAAATACCCAGAATAATAATTTTTTGCCAACTATGAGCCCAATTTTTTGAAATAAAAAATGCCTGCAACTAAAAAAAATTGCCATGATGGAGGACTTAAAGGGGAAATTTTATTTCTGCAACAAATGTACAAATCATACAAAATGCAAAAAACCCTAGATACCTCAAATGGCTCTCAGTGTGAATATGTCCAAATCGGACGAATGGGCAGGCGATCTATAGGTTTTGAGGCCTTCTGAGCACAATGGAGAGGTCGGATAGAGCCTGATCTACACCAAAAAATAGCTTGGTCCCCGGGTAGAACCAACTAGCCTACAAAGAAAACCCTCAAGCCTGCAAAGAATCTCACTAGCCAAACTTTCTTGATCCTGGGATGAACCTTCACTGGAATAGCTCTGATACCATGTTGGAATGATGGATGCACAGGTGTCCTTGATGAAGCTACAGTCTTCAATGGAGGACCTTTGCTAGGAATAAATATTCAACCACACAGAAAGTATGATAATGGCATTCAAATAGAGATTTTCTTATGATCTATCAGATATGTTACAAAGAGTACATATGCTTGATTATATAGGCAAGTGCAAAACCTAGAATGCAAAGTATGTTTCCAAGTATTCAAATCACACTTCGTGTGACAACAAGAAACCCTAACCAACTACCTAGGGAATGATAACAAGATGGAGATAAGTTCTCGAAAAGACAACTCATCTTCTGAAAGGGAATCTTATCTCAACAACATTATTAAATGATTAAATGCAACCTAGGACTAATAGGATCAATTAAGACCTAAGTTAACTTATGCTAGTGTAATAAATAATTAATTACACTAACAATGATGAAGGCTTGGAGCAACCTATGGCATTCTTCAACCAGGTATTACATGATTATGAGGTGAAGTATTCTTTCGTTGAGAAACATGTTTTTGCTATTGTAAGAAGCCTCCAAAAATTCAGGCACATGTTATCCAATAACAGAATTTAGTTATTAGTTGCTCACTCAACTGTTAAGGATTTCTTTCTTAACCGAGATATTAATGATAAACATGTTGGTTGGATAACCAAGGTTATGGAGTTTGATATTGACATTAAAATAACTAAGCTTGTCAAGGGAAGGGGTTTATGTGAGCATATTTCTAAAAATACAGAAGGCGGCAACTTAAAAGAAGCTGAAGATGTTGATACAATATTTAATATTAATGATACAGTTATTGTTTCAGTTCCTTTTGCTACCTAGGTATAGCAAATGATACATTATTTGCAGACCAGCGAGTGTTCTGAAGGCTTGGACAAACAAAAAAGAAGGTACTACAGATTACAAGCCATTCATTATGCTATTACTGATGGTACCCTTTATAGGAGAGACTTTCAAGGTGTTTTATTAAGATGTGTTGAGCCTGGTCAAGTTGATAAGTTTTTAGGATAATTTCATGATGGGATATCAGGAGGCCACTTCGCAACAAGAAAAAAATCCATGAAGATCATGCGGGCCGGTTACTATTGGTCAGACCTATTCAAAGATGCAATTACTTGGGTCTGAATATGTGAGAAGTGTACTTTATTCTCTGGAAAAGAGAGGCTTGCAGCCATGCCTCTACATCCTATTTAGGTGGAGCAACCATTTTCCAAGTGGGGCTTGGACTTCATTGGACCAACCAACATGCCTTCAAGTGCGGGTCATAAATGGATTTTGACTACAACAGATTACTTCACTAAGTGGACCGAAGTTGTTTCTTTAAAAGAAGAAAATGAGACTGTTGTGCTAAATTTTTATCAGGACTTAGTCTCCAGATTTGGAACTCCGGATTCTATTATTTCTGACAATGGTTTAGCCTTTATCAGCTTAAGGATTTTTGACTGTTCAGTTAGGAATAATATTTTTTTGAACACATATTCTAACTATTACACGCAGGGTAATGGGTAGGTAGAATCTACAAACAAGAATCTGATCAAGATAATTAAGAAAACTGTTGAAGACAATCAATGCACTTGGCATGAAAAGCTAAAGTTAGCCCTTTGGGCTGACAGGGAGGAAACTTGAGATTCATCAAGCTCAGATGAAAACTTCATTTGACAAAAGAGAAAAGCCACGGGACTTTAGCATTGGTGACTTGGTTTTCAAGTGGAACGAGTACAAAAGTAAACCTAGACAACATTCCAAGTTCGATGCAATTTTGGACAGGCCTTATGTGGTTACAAAGTGCAAGGAGCATAACGCATTCCAACTTTCTAAGTTGACTAGAGAGGTGATGTTTATCCTAGTTAATGGGATCCACCTCAAGCATTGCCTCTGAGATAAGTACTATCATTGTAAATAGTAGAGTAGTTACTATTAATAAGTGCTAACGTGCATTTCACTTCAGTATTTTTCTTTCCCTAAGCATTGTTGTGCATGTTTGGTTGGCCATTAGGGATTGTTAGTTTTCTTTAATTTTGCTTTCAGTTTTGTTCAATTTTTGTTTTTCTGATGTTTGGAGTGTTATAGTTTGAGTTTCTGAGTTTCATGAAGGGGAAAATCTGACTTCATGCCCAATGGAGTACTTAAGGCGACTGATTTAATGCTTAATAGGCAAGCTTTTAGTGGAAGTTGCCAAAATGTTACCAAATTTTCACTATAGCTCAATTGGCAGAGCTAATTTAGTTTTGATTCATTTTAAAGTGAAAGTTTCGATTAATTTTTGTATTGCTTAAGTTGTTGTTTATATCAACTTTTACCAAGGTTCAGTTTTGGATTGCACTTGTGTTAAGTGAACATAATTTTAGAGTTATTATTCAATGCCTTATAGTATAAATGAAATACAAAAGAGAGTGCATAAATGATTAAGCATATTCATCGCTTTCATTTATTTTACAAATTTTATTCATATTACAGTATTTCATTTTTTTTACAAATACAAATGATTGTAGAAGATTGCATTGTGATGCTTTTATTTTCAGAGTGGAAATAAGAAGAGAGATAAAATGTTCCACACAAGCTGTGGAGGTAGTCAAAATAATACATTATAAGAAGTGAATTATACAAATGAAGATAAAAGATAGGAAAGCAGATAACATAGGTCATATCCATCATTGCATATTTGTGTCTTCAATTGATTGTTTTTCTACTCCCTCGTTCTTGCCACTGCTTTGGAGTAGACCCACGTCATGTAAAAGGGACTGTTAGAGCTCCGGATATGGGCTACATTATATGCTCTACCAATAGAGATATAATTCATTGCTTACAATGCATTGAATCAACTAAAATGAAGAGTGAAATAATGAGAGCCTGAAATGAAGTGTCACAGAGGTACTTTTGATTTGTTTTTTATGCTAACACTATTTGTTTCCTATGCATGTATAGGAAAATCCATTTTATTGATCTATTTTGAATATCCTTAAGCATGTGGTGTAAAATAGGTTCCCACAAGGGTTGAGCTTGGCATGCTGCCCCTTAAATCAATGAGGGGATTTCAAAAGATACATTGATTGCTACTAAAAGTGGAGCTAAATTTGAAAGAGTACATTGTGAGTCTACAAAAGCCTAAGAAATCCATTTATTTAGGACGTCCAAGCCTAAAATGTATGAGAATGGAAATCATGAACGATAAATTTCTCAGGGGTTTTAACTAAGTGATTGTGAACATGCATACATAATGCCTCATCAATAGAACATTAATAAACAATATAAGCAGATGGAGGAGCTTCAAGTTCTCATTACCAGAGAAGCCAAATTCGATTATGATCAAGAACAAGAAGTGAGCATTTATCAACTATGAAAGGATTAAGACCATCGGCCATTCATAACAATCAAGTCTAAAAAGCAATGAAATGAAGATTATGAGTGAACAAAGAGCTCGATTAAAATACAGAGCCAAATGAAATGCATCAATTTCCATATTGAAGAGCTTTTAACACTGTCAAAATTGAGTGCATTTTTTTTTGCCATATGATGTTTTTCTCATATTATTCATGTTGTTTAAATATGTTCATTTACTCGTGTAGCAAGTTTTTTCATTGCCTAAAGATATTGAACAAGCATACATATGAAACGAACAAATCAAACTGCAAATGGAACAAATTTGAGCACCTTCAGCAAAATCATGGTAAATTTTGTATGTTTTCGATTTTTTGTGCAAGAATGAAGGATAAATCTATTTATAGTTGTTTTGTTTAATTATAAAATGCACGAAGAGTGCCAAAAAATTAAGAATAATTGTTATCATCAAGTCATAAAGGGAGATGGTACTAAAGAAGTGACATATAACACACCAAGTATCCAAGTTGAATGCAATGGGAAAGAGCATCCTGATGATAACAAAATATAAGAAGTTGAAGGTTAGTTCCAAAATAATTTTTAAAGTTTTTTTCATTGCATTACCGAATGATAAAATAGCATGAGTTAAGGCTTAGAGTATAAGAGTGTATAAGATAAATGGTTGGAGGTGGTAGAATAATCTATAGGTGTACCATGCTGGGAAAATGAAAGGAATTTGAAATAAAAATGGATTTTTGTGTGCACGAGTTAAAAGGGGTATGTTGTAGATAAACAAAAACAGGTATCAAATAAATTTGAGTTTCATTATATGTATGCACTTCCAATAAATTTGGAGAAAACAAGAAGTTGAAATGAGAAAATATAGATATTTTGGAGTAACATGTTAACCTATTACATTGAGAATATTTCTAAATGAAGAATAATTTGCATTCTGAGCGCAAATGAACAAAGCTACAATAATATGTACCAAAATGGATAATTAAATGATTTTACTTTTTTCAGAACAGTGAGCTCATGTTTCAGTGCTAGGGTTTTAAAATACAGTGTAAAGATAAAATACAACTTATGAATTCCCAGAGATGATAAAAAAAATGCAGGGAATCCCCTTTGAAAATAAACAAAAGTCATTAAATACTAGGGTTTCAAAGCTCAGTAAATGGTGAAGCAAAGTTATCCTTTTATCAAGATTTTCACTCTTCATTTTGAAACAAGATTGAATCAAGCTCGATTCAGGATTTTTTACACAAGAAAGGATGGAAAGATAGGTGAAATAAAATACATGATGAGTTCTTATGGTCATGACCTAAGAATGTCTTTTTCTTCATCAAATTTTAAAACCCATTTGGGGGTTTTTAATTTAAACACAGGAAATCACAAATTTTGAGTTTATATATGCTGAGAAAGCCCTCGAAAATGATTATATGAGTTCATACATGGAGGAGAATCGAAATAAATTATTTCTTCTACAAATTTTTAAGCTTCAAATCGAGCCTTGTGAAGTTAGGACTTCAAATAGAAAGGAGATGCAAATACAAGAATAATGGGACCCTCGAGCAACAAATACAAAAATACCCAGGTCAAGGAAAGTTTAGCCGTGACCTGGAGAGGTCTGTTGGCTCATAGATGTTCACAAAAATATAAAACCCACTTGGGTTTGTTATTAAAATATCGAGTGCAAAGTAGCAATATGTGGGTTCAATATTTTTCTTTGTGAGAATTAACTAGAGGGCATACAATAGTCGCGGGCTGCAATAAAGGATACACACAAAAATTCCCAAAAAAATTCTTCCATAGAATAAAATAACTTTAATATCATGTTTTTATCAAAATCATTTGAGTTTTATTCAAAAAAAGATGCAAAAGAAAATTCATAAGGAGGCAATGATAATGGCATACCTAAGAATACTCTAATACCTCTAAAATGTATTTTCAAAGTCCTCAAAACAGAGATGAGAAGTTTCAGATCAAGGAAGAAAGAGCTTACCATCTTTTCAAAGGTCGATCTATAGCAAATTGGTGAAGTTTGAATTCAATATCCACTCCATATCTCTCCCATGGTGGCAGCTCTTGTAGAGAGCATTTTCCTCAAAACACAAAGTGAAAAATAAGGCCGAAAGCTTAGGGCTCTCATGTTTTATGTTTAGGGTTTGATAATGCCCTAATTCGACTTGGGGATTTTTACCATGTTTTACAAAATTAAACTCCAAACTAATACCCATGGCTGAAAATCTTCATCTTCCCTATGTCAACCTTAGGCATAAATGTGAAATATCATGCTTCCCTAAATACTCTATGGTGTATTTGAAATCTTTAGCATGTAATGTGTTTGGGAAATATCATGTGTTGTCTTAATGCTTTGGTGAGAGGACAAAATGTTTAATATGCCTTAAGTTTTATTGAATTTGGAGAAATCAAGTATATCTTTAGATAAATATTTCCTCTATATTTTTTATTATTTTTTTTGGAAAAAAATCAAAATGTAATTGTGTCGCCAAAAATTGTATACCTTTGAAAAAAAGGATTATTTTTTGCCCGTTTTGGTCCTACTTCAGGTCCTATTTCACCAATTTTCACCCTAAAACAACATTTATAGGCCCCTAAGGTTGTTAATTTTGACTTGGAGGCCTCTTATACCCAAGGGATCATTCAAATTCTAAGAAAGCATATCAAAACCATTCAGAAAGTACTATTCCCACTTAAAAATTCTTTAGTTGAACTAGGTCGCCCAAGTTGGTGACCTAGTCCTTTTTGAGCATTTTTCAAGTTTCAAGCGGGAAAATGAATATTTTATCATAAATCCCTTGATGGGTGTCGGCTTCTTAGGTCAAAATTCCTGACAATTAGGTCATGTGGCTTATATATACTTGTTTTTAGGTCATTTTGCAACTCTCTCTTTCTCATTTTTCACATCCAACTCCAAAAATCAAGTGCAAAAAATCTTTCTCAAGAAGATTCATCTCACACACAACAAAAATTGAGTCTTTTGGATAGAAAACTAGGGATTTTTGCAGGTCTTGAAGCTCACTTCACATCCAAGATCACTCATTGACAAGGTTGGAGATATATTCCTATGGAGATTCAAGGATAAATCTAGGTTGAGGAGGTGCAAGTAGCCACCAAATCACTCCTAAAGACTGATTTCAAAGTTCCTCCATCTTCTACCTTCAACCCATTTACAGATTTGAGGTTTGCATCCCATTTGAATTCCTTGTTACTTTTATTTGCAATGGTGTAGGATTTCTAGGTTTAGAGTCTTGCATCATTTCAAATCTTTTACTTACATCTTATTCTAGCACAATAGAATAGTGTTTTGCTTTGTTTCAGGTTTTCCTAGTTCTAGACACACTTAGGGCTAGGATTTATGCAAATTTCCATTTCATTTCAATTTTAAATACAAACTAGGGGTTTGACCAAGGCAAACCCCACATTAGAAACACAAACACATTCTATTTTGTAGGTCATTTTATAGGTTTGGAGCAAGATTGGACTATGAAGAAGCAAAATACAGACTTGAGGCCTATGAGTCCACTTTTGATTTCTCAAAAAAGCAGAAAGGGACTAGGTTGCCCATAATGGCAACCTAGTCCCACTGAACCTTTTTGACACTGAAAGTTGTAGATTCAAGGACCCAGTTGGCAAAAATGGCTTTCGGAGAAGATTTCCCAAAAAGGGACTAGGTCACCCCACTTGGCGTAAGTGTCCCAGATAGCTGAAAACCCTTATTTTCCAATTTTCTAATGACTTTCACAATCCTAGTTTCAGCCCTCTTCGGTTTCTAGGTACACTTCTCTGATCTGTTAGGTTAATATACTCCTATTTCTTTCATTTCTATTGTATTACATCATGTGTTTTCAAGCAAAATAAGTTCTATTAGTTTGGATAAAATAGTTACATTTTCATAGCACATTTCAATGCATTTGCATACCCAACTCCTCTAGGGTTGAATCCCTAGACCTTAAACGAATCACGAGATTTATTGCCCAATGGAGGTAAAGGAAAACCCTCTTCCTTCTAGGTGAAAACCCTAGAAAGTGGTAGAGGATCCATTATTTTACCTCCATCCAAAGCGACCGATTTTTGTGATTCATTTTGGTGAACCTACATTTCAACACATTACATAATTTTGATTTTCATTGCATTTGCATACTAGGAGCTCTTTATTTAGCATTGAATTGAATGTTGCATTGTGTAAACAAGTATCCTAGGGTTTTTCATTTTTCATTAGTGAAAAATCTTCATAGTTGCTATTGATTTCCTTGCTTGATACAAAAATTTGACATATATACTATACCTCTGCATGTTAGCTTCCACAAACTTGCATTTTCCATCAGAAAATACATTAAAAATTCAAAAAAATCATACCAGGACTAAGCCGCCAACCTGGGCGACCTAGTCCCAGTAGGCATTTTGCATCAGTAATTTCTGCATATGTTTTACAGATAATGTACTCTCTGTTTCTCTCTGTTAATGCTAGTTTCAGTTTTGATTTTCCCTGTTATATGGCTATTCTTAGCTTAAAATGGAATTTTTGAATAGCATAAAAGCTTTACATGTTTCCTTTTCTACTTTAGTTCCTAGTTCTTTCAAAGTAGATTTCATGAAACATACACCTGAAAACATAGACAACTCACATAATACGATGCACACACTTGTTCACTATAGGAACACTATCTCATCTAAATCCTTTAGTAGTGATGACTTTGATAAGTTAGATGAAGCTCTTCAAAGCTTCCTCTCACTCACTTCATCCACTAAGATTGGTGATGATGTAGTTACAACTTCCCCACCCTTGCCTGCCAAACCTTTTAGTTGTTATGATATGGGTATGTTAGATGATGTCCTCCAATATTTCATCTCCCCTACTTCATCCACCCTAGTTTGTTGTGATGACCAATCCAACACAAAATATTTCAATGTCATCCAACCCCAATTTTTTCTTTACCCACATTTTCCTAAACCTCCAACCCCACCCCAACCTGAGTTTACCCTTACCCTCCTAAGAACGATATTTTTTCCCACACTCATTATACTCATAATAACCCACATCCCCAACAACCATCTAACTCCACTTCCCTACCATTACCCAACCCCATCTTACCTGCAGCTCCTCATTTCAACTCACAACTCGGGGAGTATTATTTGATTGAACAACTTTAAAAAAATCCCACCAAAATATCCCTTTGGGATCTTCTTCAAAATTCCCCTAATTATCACTCCATGCTTCAAACAGCCATACAACAGATAGTGGTCCCTCCTGTTATGAATACTACCGATGTGGAATCTCTCCTAAATGACATGAACACAACTAATGTGGATATTACTTTCTATCAACATGAGCTACCGCCATTAGAATTATGCCAGCAAAATGAATCATTTATCATCATAGCCCAATATGATCGAATAGGTATCAAAAGGACTCTTGTTGATAATGGCTCTGCCCTAAATGTATGCAATGCAAAACTTCTTCATAGGTTACATGTGGACCAATCACAAATCCAATCTGATTCCTTATCCATTAGAGGATTTGATAATGTTACCAAAAAACCTCTTGGTGTCGCCCCCTTACCCATTACTGTCAGAATGGTTATGCTGTAGACTCCTATCCATGTCATGCCCTATGATCTTTCTTATAATCTCCTCTTGCGACAACCATGGATTCACGAGATGCATGCAGTACCCTCGACCCTTCAATGCAAAATGAAATATGTCTATAATAATAAATTTTATCAAATTGGCATTGATCTTGAACTTGAGAGTTGCTTGCAACTCGAAAAGGGCACACTAGGTCCTCTCCATACCTTAATTCCTACCTCTAACATTGCCCCTCCTGAGAAGGACCAGCCCAAAGATAACACCAAGTTTAATTTACTTGGTGATGATTGGGGCCTCTTTAGAGTTTACTCCTTCATTTATGGGTGAGTGCAATGTAACAACAAAGAGGACATTCACAACAATCAATCAATTGTCCTCTCTACCTAGCAAGAGGAACACCCTTCCCCCATATCTACCTCATCTCTTTTGAAAGAAAATGTGACATATACAAAAAAAATTGATGAGATAGATTATCAATAACCTCCTAACCCACAAGAAATGGAAAGACTTTATGCACGTGATTCTGATCCTATGAAACAATTGGGTTACAAGGGTAAAGGATGCGGTAAGCATGAACAAGGCATTTGTGTCCCCATTGAACCTAATACACAAGGAACTAAAACCAGTCTAGGGTTTTCCTTTTCTAAAGCTACAAAATCCAACCAACGACCCTCCCTCAACATCAATACTATATCATGCACATCAAGAACCACCCTTATGCTTAAACACCCTAAATTTCTTGATGTGGATGCTCCCCTCTTCACCTATGTTCATGACAAGGATGATTTAAAACATTTCTTAGGTGCTTCGAATAATCCTTCTCACTGTAAGAGACATGCCTCTTGTGCTATGTTGAGTTCTGCATCTATCATTAGTACTATTAATGAACCTCATCCCAACTTGGAACCATATGATTTTGAAGCTCCCCAATCTAATGCACTCCCTTTAGGAGATACCCTTGACATCCCCATGGACATTGATGTCAAGGAAAAAATCATTAAAATTGAGAAATGCCTAGATTACGAAGAACAAGAGGATCTTGTAACCTTGCTTCATACCTTTCCTGAACTATTTTCTTGGAAATATTCTAACATGCTAGGAATAGATCCCCAAATAGTTTCCCATAACATTGTCCTTGCTGAAAATGCTAAACCTGTTCACCAGAAGATTCGCAAAATGAATCAGAAGGTAGCCTTGCATGTTAAAGGAGAACTTGAAAATATCCTTGATGCGGGTTTTATTTGCTCCATTGATTATTCTCCCTAGATTTCAAATATTGCTGCGGTGGCCAAACCCGATAATCATGTTAGGATATGTATGGATTTTAGAGACATGAATAAGGCCTCTTTAAAAGATGACTTTCCTCTTCCTAACATTGATATTATCATGGATTCCACTGCTAGACATGATTTTTTATCTTTTATGGATGGATTTTCAGGGTATAACCAAATCTTCATTAACCCTCAAGATCAATACAAGATGGCCTTTACATCCACTTGGTTCACATTTTGTTGTGTTATGATGCCTTTTGGTTTAAAGAACGTTGGCGCTACTTATCAATGAGCAATGACCTTAATCTTCCATGATTACATTCACAAAATCTTAGAAGACTATGTTGATGACATTCTTGCCAAATCCTTAACTCGTCAAGATAACGTGAATGCCCTCCATCAAATCTTTGAGCGTATGTGTAAGTAGAACATGCTCTTAAATCCTAAAAAGTGTGTCTTTGGAGTGGATGGTGGTAAACTTTTGGGGTTTATGATATCTTATAGAGGCAGCAAGGTGGATACAAATAAAATTGATTATATCATCAATATGCCACCCCCTCGCAACATTTCCCAATTACGTGCGTTGCAAGGATGGATACAAGCCATTCACCGTTTTGTTGCTTGCTTAGCTGATCGTACGTAACCCTTTACTCACCTCCTTAAAAAGGATGTCAATTTTGATTGGAATGATGATTGTAAATGGGCCTTTGAGAGTTTGAAAGAATACCTTATAACTCCACCTGTTTTACAGCCTGCTATACCCAATCGACCTTTCATCCTTTATATCGTTGCTTCTACTCATGCTCTTTTTGCCTTGTTGGCTCAAAAGGATTCCAATGGTAAAGAGTATAATGTCTATTATATTAGTAGAATGCTCCTTGACTATGAGACTCGTTACTCCATAATTGAAAAATAATTTCTCACTCTTGTATTCACTACTAGTAAGTTGTGAAATTACTTACTAAATGCTAAAGTACATGTGATGACAAATTTTGACCCTTTACAATATCTTTTCACTAAAATAGATCTGTTAGGTCGTCTTGCTAAATGGGTCATGTTGTTAATTGAGTTTGACCTTAATTTAATTGCTCCAAAAGAAATTAAAGGTCAAGCCTTAACTAACCATCTAGATGATGCTCCTTCACCATTAACATTACCCACCAATGACTCTTTCCCTGATGACAATGTGTTTACTATAGACATTCCTACATGGGAATTGTACTTTAATGGATCCAAGTGTCGAACAGGCTCTGGTGTTGGAGTTATTTTAATTCCACCTATTGGTAAGCCTATTCCCTTATCCTATCATATCAATTTCCTATGTACAAATAATACAGTTGAGTATGAAGCATTACTCGTTGGGTTATGCGTTGCTCTTATTATGAGAGTTAAAAATATTAAGATTTATGGTGATTCACAATTAGTCATTAAACAAATCAATGGTCTCTATCAAACTAAACATGATAAATTATTGCAATATAAGGAGCTTGTTCTTAATCTATTAGACCAGTTTGACTCATTTACCATTGATAACATCCCTCACAAAGATAATCGCCACACGGATGCAATGGCTAGTGTAGCCTCTCTTATCTCTCCTATCGACCCTTGTAAGCAAATATTCTTCACCATTCATCCTATCATGAAACCCTCCATCAGTGATCAACCTCTTGATATTTGTCCTACTTTTTTTGATAATCCATGTGAATGGTATGATGCCATTTACAATTATCTAAAATATGGCATCTTTCTTGAACCCACCACTAAAAATACCCATCAGCACCTAAAAAAGTTAGCCACTAATTATATCATCCTTGCAGAGACATTGTACCGAAAATCCTTCCATGGAATCCTTCTACAATGACTCAAGGATGCTAAAAATCATATTTCCCTTGAACAAGCCCATTCTAGTACTTGTGGAGGACATTTTGGAGGAAAAACCTTAGTACAAAATCTCCTGCATATGGGATATTATTGGAAAAACATGGAGAAATATTGTTATGTGATGTTAAGAGATGTCATCAATACCAAGAACATAGTCATTTGATCCATGCTCCTGCTTTGGAAATTCATTCCCAAATACCTATATGGCCATTCTATGTGTGGGGCTTGGATCTAATTGGAAAAATATCCCCACCTTCTTCTACTCGACATACATTCATTACGTTGGTTTTCGCTCACCACCTACTCGTGCAAAACATCCAACCTCGCGGGAGTAAAATCATGTATGCTAGGCATACTGTCACTCTCTCCTCATCACTTTTCAATGTTGTAAAAGGTAAATGAGAAAATTAATTGCATGGTTACTCCTTTTAATTTCTTTTTAACTATCTCACTTTTACACACATGTGCACATTTCTACCTTTTTACTTTGTTAACCTTTCTAGTGTGCCTTTCCATTAAATTCAATATTTTGGGTGCTAGTGAACTTCATTTTTTATGTCATTTGTTGTTTCAGAATCGTGTTTCCACACCCTAAATCATCACTCACCTATCGTTATGAGGCATGGTACTTGTAAATTCCCTCTGATATGTATTCCCTCATTTGACGTGGTTAGATGGCTACCTTGATACCACCTTCGTAAAGAAAGTGAAATCAAGGGGGGGCATACATATACCCTAGAATTTGATCTTTAGCGATTAAATAAGAGGATTTATAGGAATTATAATGAATTTGTGTTGCAAGATGTGGTTTTGCAGATAACTACACTGGAGGTTTCATTCTCCCACCTTTTAAATGTGTATCATTTTATGAAAATAAGGGGCATTGTTGGTTTTAGAGTCCTTTAGCTTACATATGCATGTAGACTCATATGGATGCTAAAGTTGGGGCTAAATGTATCACCAAAAATTATATACCTTTGAAGAAAAGGATTATTTTTTGCCCACTTTGGTCCTACTTCAGGTCCTATTTCACCAATTTTCACCCTAAAACAACATTGATAGGCCCCTAAGGTTGTTAATTTTGACTTGGAGACCTGTTATACCCAAGGGATCATTCAAAAAGTATCATTGCCACTTAAAAATTCCTTAGTGGGACTAGGTCGCCCAAGTTGGCGACCTAGTCCTTTTTGAGGTTTTTTGAGTTTCAAGCGGGAAAATGAATATTTTATCATAAATCCCCGATGGGTGTCGGCATCTTAAGTCAAAATTCCTGACAATTAGGTCATGTTGCTTACATATACTTGTTTTTAGGTCATTTTTCAACTCTCTCTTTCTCATTTTCACATCCAACTCCAAAAATCAAGTTCAAAACATCTTCCTCAAGAAGATTCATCTCTCACACAAAAAATGTTGAAGCTTTTGGACAAAAAACTAGGGCCTTTTGCAGGTCTTGAAGCTCACTTCACATCCAAGATTACTCATTGACAAGGTTGGAGATAGTTTCCTATGGAGATTCATGGAGAAATCTAGGTTGAGGAGGTTCAACTAGCCACCAAATCACTCCTAAAGACTGATTTCAAAGTGCCTCCATCTTCTACCTTCAACCCATTTACAGAATTGAGGTTTTCATCCCATTTGAATTCCTTGTTACTTTCATTTGCAATGGTGTAGGATTTCTAGGGTTTAAATTCTTGCATCATTTCAAATATTTTACATACATCGTATTCTAGCATAATAAAATAGGGTTTTGCTTTGTTTTAGGTTTTCCTAGTTCTAGACACACTTAGGGCTAGGGTTTATGCAGATTTTCATTTCATTTCAAGTGTAAATACAAACTAGGGGTTTGACAAAGGAAAACCCCATATTCGAAACACAAACACATTTTGTTTTGTAGGTCATTTTACAATTTTGGAGCAAGATTCTCGTGAAGAAGCAGAATACAGACCTAAGGCCTATCAATCCACTTTCAGTTTCTCAGAAAAGAAGAAAGGGACTAGGTCGCCCATAATGGTGACCTAGTTCCACTAAAGCTTTTTGACACTGAAAGTTGTAGATTCGGGGACCCAATTGGTAGAAATGGCTTCCAGAGGAGATTTCCCGAAAAGGGACTAGGTTGCCCCAATGGCTTTAGTGTCTCAGATGGCTCAAAACCCTGATTTTCCAATTTTCTAGTGACTTCCACAATCCCAGTTTCAGCCCTCTTCATTTTCCAAGTACACTTCTCTCATTTTTAAGGTTAATTTACTCATATTGCTTTCATTTCGATTGTATTACATCATGTGTTTTCAAGCAAAATAAGTTCTATTAGTTTGGATAAAATAGTTACATTTTCATAGCACATTTCAATAAATTTGCATACCCCACTCCTCTAGGGTTCAATCCCTAGACCTTGAATGAATCGCAAGATTTATTTCCCAATGGAGGTAAAGGAAAAATCTCTTCCTTCTTGGTGAAAACCCTAGAAAGTGGTAGAGGATCCATTCTTCTACCTCCATCGAAAGCAACCAAATTTTGTGGTTCAATAATAAACATGAGAGTTTGTTTATTTTTTGCAAAGATTTTCTAAAATCCTAATTGCAAAAAAATCAGAATAAGAATTGAATTGAGGAAAAATCAACAAGAGATAAAGATAGGCCTTTATTTGAAACTTAAAACTGCAAATAATTTAAAGTAGAGATAAAGAAATGTTTTTATAAATTGCTTTAATCTTTTTCTATTTTTAGCAATTTTTTTTATGAAAGCAAAACCGGCTAACCTTTTCACTTTAGTTATCTTTGGGCGAATTTGTGAAGAGTGGGATTAAGACAAGGTGTTGTTTCAACTTTTAAAGAAAATTGAGCCTAATTTTGGAGGCCTTTTGGACGGACATGCAGAAAGTGGGGAATTTCTACTTTTATTACTCAGAATGATGCAGTTTTGGGGACTTTTTCTCAACTTTTCTTTTGAGCTTGGATTTGAGTTTGGAGAGTTATATTTTGGAGAAAAACTTAGTTTTTCCCAATTCAGATTATTGCTTCTCTCTCTCTTGTTCACTTTCAGAGAGTTTTGTAAGAATTTGTATTCATATTTTATGTTGGACACTCTTTCAGTTTCAATAAAGCTTAGCAAATTTCTTCTTCTCATTTCTATTTTTTTCATTTTTATAATAGCAATTTGATGTCTTTGTGATTCAAATTTGAGTCCTTTTATGTCTTGTTGTTGTGAATTTGTGCCCAAAATTGCATAGTTTTTAAGTTGTATGTTGTATTTATTTTATAGATCTTCATACAAACTACTGATGAAAATATGTGTCAGTAAGGTTGTGAGAGCTATTTTCTTAAAGAAAATGTTGTGAGTGGTGGTGTCAAAATTACATAAGTTCTGGAAATCATCTTAGTTTAGAGTTTAATTTTAGTTTATCCTTCTTCCCTTTACCTTAGAAAGACATTTAGAGTAGGAGATTACATTCAAAGAACTAGCTCAATCTAGAGATTATTTCTTCACAAAGATCACCCACATCTAAAGAAGGTTTCCATGTGTCAATAGATAGCTAAGTCTTCTGCAAGCTTAGCATAGGGTGCATATCTGATTGATAACATTTTCTGGCATGCTTTGTTGGGTCTCAAAAATGTTGGTTTGAATGAACCATGAGAGATTTCCACACTCTCACTATGTTAATAGCCAACTAACAAGGCCAACCAATATGGTTGAACCCTCTACTCTTAAGGCTTTGCTAAACCTAGGCGGGTGCACCTATATGAGTGACACAGATTTTGAATTATGTTTCATACTTGACCTAACTATGCACAAATGGCAATTTGATAGTGGAAATATATGATCCTAATTTGGTATGAATTGTATATGCAATATCAAGGTATGAATTAATATGTTCAATTAAGAGATTTCAAATGAGATGAATAAAAATTGATGTAATTAAAATTAGGGAGACCAGTGCCTTACTGGGTAAAACGGAGTCAAATGGAAGCAATTGATGAGTGGTTTCTATCTAGCAAGTTCTCCAATAATTTGGCATACAATTATGATTTTATTACTAGTATAAACATGCAAGGATGTAATTGAAAAACCCTACTTGAGGTAGAATATCAAATCTAATTATTTGATTCTTCTTACTGATCCAAATAACATTCTCAGATTATTGTAATTGATTGAAAGGAATTCAATTATTTATTAAAGAACCCAATAAATCAAATCACACACAAACAACAAATGTGCACTGATAGATTGAACATATACTTAATACTTCAATTTAAACAATCAAGAAACATCAAAATTGGAGACAATCAAATAATCGCATAAATCCAACAAACAATTGATACCAGAATGAAGCCACTAAATCAACAGTCTTTCATTATCTTCCTCAAAATTCATACATGCAACATAGTCTTCTTGAATGCCATCATTCTCAAATAATTGTGCTTACAGCAATCTATCCTATTCTAATTCTACCTTCCTTCTACTGTAAACAACGGACATTTATACATTTAGTTTGTGGAAGGACGTGTCTTTTCAAAAAGTCTTAAGCATAAAATGCTAACAAGATTATCATTAACTATTTTTTGTTGAGCCATAAGTGAACTGCAAACATGTGCTCTATATAATCTTAGCGCTTATGTGTATTTGCATCTCCTAACACATCGCGGATCACGATCTCCAATCATTCGTTCATTCTGCTCACATGCCTAATCCAACGTTATGTCTTTTGCAGTGGTTGTCTTCAATATCTCTTGGAGTATTGGTTCACATTTTATCTTCCATGTAGTCATTTCTTTTAGTTTTCCTTCATCATCACAAAACTTAGTCAATCTGTCTTCGACAACTTCTATTAATCCCTGCACATCCCCTTGTAGTTCCTCAAAGAATTCCCTATGCTTATCCATGATACGATTAGCATTTTCATTTCCTACAGCATTAGGATTACCCTTTCTCATCTCCTCAATTCTCTCTTGGATTCTATCATCCATTCTTTTATGTTCTTTTATTTCATCCAAGTATTGTGAATGTTTTCCCCAAAATTTATTTAACCAAGTGTTTAAAATGACCTACCTCCTTTTGATTATTGCAATAAGTGTGTCCATTTTCCCTTGAGAGTATGCACTTGACCCTTCCTAATGGTCCTTCACCTGTGAACTTTCATCTTCGATGAGCATATTTTTTGGCACCGTTACAACACCTACCAAGTCCTTTCAACGTTCATTCTCTCTCAGCATTCTCTCATTATTGGTTTTGTACATTTCTCTCTCTGATCAATGCTTGTATCTGGGCTTTATTCAATTTTTCTATATTGATCCCAATTTCTGTAGTTGCAACTAGATCAGGCTCTCCATCCTTTAAATTCATGACATGTCCAAATTCCTTCTCAGTATCAATGACAACTGACTTCTTTTGAGGGGGATATAAAGTCCAAATCATCAAGGTCTCTTCATTAGGATTGTATCTTGATCCTGTATACACTTATGTCACCTTCTCTATGTTGAGCTTGTGTGTAGCATTGTTGTCCTTTAGGAAACTATCAAAAACCAATGCGCAATTGAGATCTAGCCCTAGGAAAATCATGACACCAGCCTTTTCTAACATATCTCTCCCTTTCTCAGGGGTCATGTTTGTCATCTGTTTATCCACCTCATCCATCAAGATTTTTAACAACTGTTCCTCATTTCCTAGTGTGACATTGTCAACTAGTCCTCTTATTTCTTTTCCTTTTTGTTTGCATAAAAATGTTTTGAATTCTGAGGTTTTCACAAATTCATCATCTGCTATAAAAGATCTATATTCTTCATGTCTTGTATCCACATCCATAGTTTCCTCAATATTTATCTCTTTGGTAGAATAGGTGTAATCCTGAGTCCTTGCCCTTGACACCTTCCCGGATAGGCCTTGTGGCCTATCAGCCTTGAATACTTCTTTACTGGAAGATAACAACTCAACATCTATCAATTCTTGATCATGCTTCTCAATCACCATTTCTAATTCTTTTGCTTCCAACTTTTTGATGATTTCATCAGATTGATAGGGCACATGCTGATACCCTCCAAAGTTTATCCTCTGTCTAGCAGAATGGATATATCCCTCTGGATCATTTTTTTTCCTTGATGGCGCTTTTCTCATGTTATAATGCAATAACTTATCCATAATTAAATTGTAGCCCTCCTTTGCTAATATAGTAAAATCACCAAAACACAGTGTACTTGGCATAAAATTTTTCTTCCCATAGGAACTCAAGTTCATGACACTGGAGAAATCCATTTTCCTAACAATCTCCAAGTATGCAATTCTATCTGGAATTGTCCTAGGTAAAATAAATGGAGTATCTTCAAAACCATAAACCCTAATCATAGTGGCATTTTCTAAACAATACCAATCCCCCCAGTTGTGGTTGATTGGTCCATTATAATCCTTAGGCCTGAGAAACCTCTTTATTTCATCAGACAAGGAATGGTCACAAGGATGACTATAAAACCTATACAAAGGTTTCACAAAATACTCTTCAAAATGCAAGAAATTAGAATTGGCAAACCTGTTGTCCCAAACAAAAATCCATAATTGAATAGGCAATGGCTTGCCTTCCTTATCAAATTATGAAATCCTCAGCTCATGGGGCCACAATCCTAATTCATATCCAAAATATAGCACCAAATGCATCAACAATGAATAATTCTTGAGGTGCAAGATAGAGGCTCCATTCTTTATTGCTATCAACCCTGCATCCAACTCTTTAAACACATGTGAAGCATAATCAAAAGACCTGGAATTATGATATTGAACATCCATAGCAATCACCATGGGTACAACTTTCATATGCTCTGGGAATTCCATCCCCAATATCTGTCCCACTAAAAAATAACTATACTTTAGGTAGGGTTCGAAGAGACATGAAATGGTGGTCCCTCACTATCTTCCATCGGAGTTGGTTTTCCATGACACCTAATTCTATGTAGGGTTAACCTCCAACCCTTGTAAATGGTATCCATTCTTCTGAATTCACTCTTGAGCTCCTCACTTATTATCTTTTCATTGCATATTCCTTCTAATTTGAAAACCTCACTTATTGCATTCTCAGATACATGTATCAATGGATTCCCTGATAAATCACATATAGCTTTATTTTTCGGATTATAATGACCAGCCAACAATTTCACCAATTCGACATCAACAAAAAAATTAGGGCACACCAGTTTTCCCAATTTAAGCCTCCACGGGTTACATACTGGCTCAAAGCAATTTCTTCTATGGTAGTGGAAACTGAACAATTTGTATCCTCTAATTGGGGTCCAAACATCTCCTGTGAACTTGCATTTGTCATCCAATTTATCTACTTCTGCCTTAAGTTGTGCAGAACGCCTAGCTTTAGGTCCTGACCTAGGTATTTGGTCTATGATATCTTGGTTTAATTTTCTCTCGGTGCCCTCTGGACGTATTTCAATTTTTTTCTTTTTTCCCTTTGGTTGACTACCCTCCCCAGGTTTTCTTCCTTTTATCTTTTTTGAACTAGTGCCCTGCATTTTCAAAATTCACAAATTTTCAAAGGAGGAGAAACTTACTGTATTTCGCTTGCAAATCCAAGTTAGACGAACAACTTAATTTTTTTGCTCATTCCCCTGCTCTCCTTTCTTGCCAATTCTGTGAAACAATGATTTCAATTGAGCTCACCTTGATTTGCAAAATATTTTATGCTTCGTAGCGCCATTAATGTCTTCACTGAGACATGAATGCAGCAAGTTTTTTGAAATTCTCACTGTCACATCAAGGATTATATTGGCAAGACATTTCAAATCTCTAACCGATCCACCTATTCAACGTTCATCCATCCACTAAGACGTCTTGTAGTTCTCTCGACATCACAAGTCTCCCCGATAGTTTTCTCTTTTTTCTTTTTATATTACCATGACCTTCACCGAAGAAAACTATCGCCCAGACTTAACGAATCGGGCCAATGATTCTTCACTTCACTCTGAAAGCTCTTTGTCTCACCGAGATGTTCACTTTGTCAACTTAAGTCGCTGAGACCAAGTAATTGTCATGCCGATAGAATGATATTCGCCGTGATGTCTCTTAGATCTCCCCACTGAAACTTATATCACCGATACAATTTCTCTTTGGTGAGACTACACTCATTGTCTCTTTGACAACTCTTATCTCTGTATGCTTAGTTTTGTTGGTATAACACGAGGGGTCGGTAAGACTCCCTGAACTCTCCCCGGCATCATTTTCTCATCGAATCAGTACTCTTTTTGCTTTATCGGCAAGACCAGTGAACGCTTCGAGTAGTCCTTTGAAATCTCACCCCGATGACCATAGTCTGGCCGATACACTTTATTATACTCCAATTGGTGAAAAGCAATTAAGCTCAAAATGACCTCACACCATCACGCCGATACCTTTTGTCTTGATGATAGGAAATGTAAACCTACATTATCTTAGTATATATCCTCATCAGTATGACACTTCTGATGTCTTGTCGATATATTGAAGAAATGTATACTATTATCGGTGAGACCTGCATCAACTTATGCTGATATTTTCAAATGTTAAATATTTAATGTCAGATGAATTTTATGGGGCTATATGAGAAAATTTGATCCAAACTTTGGTGAAAAAATGCTATGTGAGGAAATTTTATGTCTATAATATGAAAATTTTGGGAAACTAATAAGCATGAAGGGTTAATGAGTTTATCAAGATTTTACAGTTCCAACACGCTATATGGGACTCTAAAAGTGATTTCAGAGAAAATTTCAATTTCTAAATTATTGTTTGGTATATGCAGCAGTTTTTATTCATCCTTTTGGAGGTTTTTACATATACCTGATGACTTTGTTTCTGATTTTGTGTGCAGATTTAGTGCAACCTACACATGAAAAGAATTTATACAAGATCAATTTATGCCCCATTCGAGTATCTATAGTTGTCCCCACCACGAAGGAGAGGCAAAGAAGAAAAGAAATTATTTGGTACACTTGGGAGGTCAAAATCCACACCCCCAATTTTCGGTCCTATACTTCTAGTGCCAGGAAGTTCTGTTCCTATAGCACAAGCACCACCAATGGCAAGACAACATGATTTTGCACATTTTAATGGGGGCAGCTCGTTAAATATTATACATTATGATGATATCCCAGTTGCAGCTTTCAAGAGTCTGGCATACTTTATCGGAGAAGATCAAACTACTCTCATTGAACATATTCGAGATGTGGCCACGTTGTGCTCGGCTCGCAATATCACTCAGGAGAACATAGCACTAAGGCTCTTGGTTGTGTCGCTGAAATGGAAAGCTTTGCAATGGTTTAGAGGCCTTGCAGAAAACTCAATTAAGACATGGGATGCATTGGGCAATGGCTTGTATTGGCATTTTGTCGACAAATCAGATCATTTTTCCTTGTTAGAACAGTTGAGGATGATCAGGAGAGCTCTGAACAGGCACATGGCTGATTTCAACTACCGATTCCAAAGGACCTGGGACAAAATCCCTTTAAAGGTAAAACCAACACCTGATCAGGCTTTTTTGTTTTCCTTAAAAGCTTTGAATAGAAATATTTCAGTAATGATCCAATCTATGGGTGGTAACACACTCCCTAATGCTTTTGACATCACCATTAGAGCATAAAATTTTCTTATTCAAGCTGGGGAAATTGCCCCTAGGTCTCATATGCCTTTATTTCTTGAAATCCAAGTACCTACGCCCATATCTTTACCACCCTTAGCTACTATTCCAGCAATAGGTTATCAGGTCACAGCTCAATAAATTGTTGTTCCAACCCAATCCTAGGAACTTCAAGAGATCAAAAACATACTAAAGAATTTTGGAAATGATCTAGTGAACATTAAAAATAAAGTTGGTCAAGAACATAAGTCCTATCAAGCCTCGTATCAGCAAAATCAACCTAATAGACCACTTTTTTCAGACTGACTATCAAGGCCAAAGAAAGAATTTTAATCCTAGACCTTTCCAGACCTATAACCCAAATGTTGTCAGTTCATCAAAACAACTTGTACCATACAATAATATTTCACAAGATTGTGATTGATGTTATTCTTGCAATCAACCTCATAACCAATCAGCATGTGTGAATGGCATGATAAATCAGGCCTTAATGGTCTAGAATAGCTATGTTGGTTCAGATAATGTTCCAAGTCAGAATCAAGAGTAGCAAGAAAGTTTTGAAGTTGCTTTGCCAAACTAGCAGAGTTATGAGTTTTGTGGTTTGAACTATCAAAATCAGAAAAATTCTCCTATTTCATCCAATACTAGATCGAAAAAAAGAGCTATGGATTTGGGGCAGCAAACTGGAAATGTATAGCAGAAATCTATTAAGGAAAAACCACATGTTTCTTCATCCCATATTGCTTCTACAGCACAACCTAAAATGTAGATTCTACAAAGAGGACAAGCAGTCCTTGAGAAGGATTAATTTAAGATGCAATCATAGCATTTGCAGAAAGGAGATGATGATGTCACTACTAAAGGACAATAAAAGGTGAGTCATATTTCATTCAATATCATTAAACACCTAAAGAAAGCTAATGTCAGCATGTCATTTTTGGATGTGTTGCATATTCTAGGTCAAAAAGGTTTGTTGCAAGATGCCTTGGTTGAACTTACTGCTTTTGATGGTGCTAATCAAGTAAATGATAGAGTTGTCCTTGCAAACAGCCCAGAAGTTAAGAGTGAACAGAAGACCCAAGAGGTAAAGCCTCCATTTTATTTGAGCTTAATTATTGGAGACAAGATAGTACATAACTACATGATTGATTCCGGTGCAAGTAGCTCAGTAATGCCTAAGAGATTGGTTGATAAGTTAGGATTAGTTTATGAGCCTAATTCCCAGAAAGGGGTTGTCCGATTGGATGGGTTTGCTATTAAAACTATTGGTATGCTCAATAATTTATCCCTTATTTTACATGCATCCCAAAGTTTTTCAATTCCTTAGGATATTCATGTTATTGACCTTCCACCCCATTTTGCTATCTATCTCTCAAGAGATTTTACTGCTAAGTGGGTGGGTTTTTATCTTCAGATTGGTCTCATTTGTTTTTTAGAACAAGATATGGTACAAAAGTAACCATAAAGTCTGAGCCTCTAGCCAAAAACCATATCAAGCCATATGTCCCAAGTCCTATAAACACTAACCCCTACATCACCCCTGTACTGGAGGAGTAAGCCATGACCTTAGACCACAGCACCCCTATAGAAAATTTAAATCTAGATGAATGGGTAGCCGAAGATCATGACATTGATCATTTCCAGCACACAGATGAAATAGGATTAGGGGTTTATATGATTCATGAACTTGGTGTTCTTATCCTAAACTTGGTCAAAGAAGAAGGGCAATCTAAAGAAAAAAAAGGTCAACTTTGGAAGCTTTACTTTCATGGCTCGAGGAGCAGTGTCAGCGTTGGTGGAGGATCCATTATGGTTTCACCAAATGGAAACAATTAATTTTAAGCTTTCAGGTTTGCATTCAGCTATACAAATAATACAGTTGAATATGAAGCATTGGTACACGGCTTAGAATGGGCCCGAAACAGAGGTATTAAATCTTTACAAGTTTATGGTGATTCTGAGTTAGTTGTGAATCAAGTTAGGAATCTGAATGCTACAAATAATGACTCACTTAAAAAGTATAAGCATTGAGTATGGGATTTGATAGAAAAATTTGACGCTTTTAATATATTTTCAGTTCCTAGAAATGAAAAATAAACATGCAGATAGGATCGCTTCCATAGGAGCCCAATTTGATATTTTGAATGAGATTCACAAGGTAGAAGCACGGAAATATGTGAAAATTATAGTCAAACCTTCTTTGCGTGATAATAATGTGAGTTGGCAGATTTTTGACAGCAATGAGAAAATTATGAGTTTCTTGATTGTTGAAGTTGAGTTCATTGATGGAGACCAGCAAAAGTGGCAATAGCAGTATGATAGCCAGATTATGCAGTTGAAGACAAGCAAGCTTCCAAAAGGGTTGGTGACATTAGAATCTATCTTCAATTTTGATGACCAAGCAAGGAAAGACAAATGCAGCATGATTTTCAAGCAGGAACACTATGAGGCCATCAAAATATTCAAGGGTAATTTTCTCAAATTGGGAAAGGTTTGTAATAAAGAGGAACAACAAGATTTCATTTTATTATGTCAAGAATTCAATGATGTTTTTACTTCGGAATACAAAGAATTAAACGGTTTTGATCCAGAATTATCCCAACATACTATTGAATTAGAACCTAGTGCAAATCCTGTTAGGTAGAAACAAAGGCCCCTTAATCCCAAGTTAGAACACCTTATGAAGGCAGAATTGAATAAGTTATTTGAGAGTGGCCTTTTTTTCCCTATTAAGCATAGTCTTGGGTGTCTAACCTAGTTCCAATTAGAAAGAAAAGCATGGAAATCATATTGTGTGTTGATTTCTAAGATTTGAATAAAGCTTCCTTGGAAGATCATTATCCACTTCCTTCCATGGAACAGATTTTTCAAGTAGTTTTTGGTTCTGATAGGTTTTCTTTTTTGGATGGGTACTCAGGTTATAATCAAATTCTAGTAAAGTAAGATGACTAGTTCAAGATAGGGTTTATAAACAAATGGGGCACCA
This sequence comes from Sequoiadendron giganteum, assembly GCA_007115665.2. Lineage (NCBI taxonomy): Eukaryota > Viridiplantae > Streptophyta > Pinopsida > Cupressales > Cupressaceae > Sequoiadendron > Sequoiadendron giganteum. The sequence goes on from CM021109.1 coordinate 106,824,190, forward strand.
TGGCTTGCAAGAAGATGCCTTCTCGTTTATCCAACGCTGGAACAACATTTCACCAGGCAATGGACATGGCCTTCCATGGCCTCAAGAATAAATTTGTTCTGATATACTTAGATGATATTACAGTTTTTTCAAGAAAGGCTAATGAACATTTTGAGCATTTAAAACAGATTTTCCAAAGATGCGGAGAATTTGGAGTATCTCTCAATCTAAAGAAGTGTATATTTTTTGTGCACAAAGGTAAAATTCTTGGACATATTGTCTCAAAGCAAGGTATTTCTATAGACCCTGAGAGAGTCTCTTCTATTCCTGAGTTATCATTACCAACCCACAATAAAGGCTTGCAGAGATTTCTTGGAAGAATTAATTTTGTAAGGAGATTCATACCTAATATTGTGCCTTTGTTACAGCACCTCGTTGTTATGCTCAAAAATAACATGCCTTTCAGTTGGACTAAGGAGGGTAAGAGGAATTTTGAGCAAATTAAGGAGGCCCTAACAGCTTCCCCTACCCTCGTTAATCCAAATTACGATAAAGATTTCATTATTTATTCTTTTGGAGGAATTGGTATTGTTTCATCTATGTTATGCCAGCAAAACGATGAAGGCTTGGAGTAGCCTATGGCATTCTTTAGCCAAGTATTACACGATTATGAGGTGAAGTATTCTTTCATTGAGAAACACGTTTTTGTTGTTGTAAGAAGCCTCAAAAAGTTTAGGCACATGTTATCCAATAAAAAAATTAAGTTATTAGTTGCTCACTCAATTGTTAAGGATTTCTTACTTAACCGAGATATTAATGATAAACATGTTGGCTGGATAACCAAGGTTATGGAGTTTGATATTGAAATTAAAATAACTAAGCTTGTCAGGGGAAGGGATTTTTGTGAGCATATTGCTGAAAATATAGAAGGCAACAACTTAAAAGAAGCTAAGGATGTTGATATAGTATTTAGTATAGATGATGCAGTTGTTGTTTCAGTTCCTATTGCTACCATTTTACAGCAAATGATACATTATTTGCAGACCGATGAGTTTCCCGAAGGCTTGGATAAAGAGAAAAGAAGGTACTATAGATTAGAAGCCATTCCTTATGCTATTATTAATGGTACCCTTTATAGGAGAGACTTTCAAGGTGTTTTATTAAGATGTGTTGAGCTTGGTCAAGTTGATAAGTTATTAGGATAATTTCATGATGGGCTGTCAGGAGGCCACTTCGCAGCAAGAACAACAACCTTGAAAATCATGTGGTTTGGTTACTATTGGTTGTACCTATTTAAAGATGCAATTACTTGGGTTCGAATATGTGAGAAAAGTGTTATGTTTTCTAAAAACCAGAGGCTTGCAGCCATGCCTAATCTACATCCTATTCAGGTAGAGCAACCATTTTCCAAGTGGGGCTTGGACTTCATCAGACCGATCAACCCACCTTCAGCCACAGGGCATAAATGGATTTTGACTACAATGGATTACTTCACTAAGTAGACCGAAGTTGTTGCTTTAAAAGAAGCAAATGAGACTGTTGTGCTAAATTTTTATCAGGACTTAGTCTCCAGATTTGTAACTCCCGATTCTATTATTTTTGACAATGGATTAGCCTTTATTGACTTAAGGATTTCTAATTGGTCAGTTAGGAATAATATTTTTTTGACCACATCTTCTAACTATTACCCGCAGGGTAATAGGTAGGTAGAATCTACAAACAAGAATCTGATCAGGATAATAAAGAAAACTGTAGAAGACAATCAACGCAGTTGGCACGAAAAGATAAAGTTAGACCTTTGGGCTTACAGGGTGACTCCTAAAAGAGCTACTAGTTGTTCTCCCTATGTTCTTACCTATGGAAAAGAAGCTAAGTTACCTGTGTCTATTGAGCAACTGACCTTGATTTTTGTTAAAGAAAAGGAATTGTTGAATGAATAGCCTCTCAAAGTGAGATTTCTACATTTAATGGAGCTCGAGGAGACTAGGAAAGAAGCACTGAGGCAACTTGAGATTCATCAAGCTCAGAGGAAAAATTTGTTTGACAAAAGGGAAAAGCCATGGGACTTTAGCATTGGTGACTTGGTTTTCAAGTGGAATGAGTATATAAGTAAACCTACACAACATTCCAAGTTTGATGCAATTTGGGATAGGCCTTATGTGATTACAGAGTGCAAGGAGCATAATGCATTCCAAATTTCTAAGTTAACTGGAGAGGTGTTGTCTATCCCAGTTAATGGGATCCATCTCAAGCATTGCCTCTGAGATAAGTACTATCATTGTAAATAGTAGATTAGTTACTGTTAATAAGCTTTAACATGCATTTCACTTTAGTATTTTGCTTTCCCTAATGGTTGTTGTGCATGTTTGGTTGGCCATTAGGGCCTATTAATTTGATTTTAGTTTTTTTTAGTTTTTGTGTTGTTGACTGGAGTGTTACAGTTTGAGTTTTTGAATTTCATGAAGGGGTAGATCTGACTCCACGCCCAATGGAGTATTTAAGGAAACTAATCTAATGCTTAGCAGGCAAGCATTTAACGTAAAATGCCAAAATTTTGCCAAATTTCACTACAGCTCAATTGGCAGAGCTAATTTAGTGTTGATTCATTTTAAAGTGAAATTTTTAGTTAATTTATGCATTGCTTAAGTTGTTGTTTGTATCAACTTTTACCAACATTCAATTTTGGATTGCAATTGTCTTAAGTGAACAAAATTTTAGAGTTATTATTCAATGCCTTGCAGCATAAATGAAATACAAAAGAGAATGCATAAATGATTTAATTATAATCATCGCTTTCATTTATTTTACCATGTTTATTCATATTACAGTATTTCATTTGCTGTACAAATACAAATGATTGTACAATATTGCATTGTGATTCTTTTCTTTTCGGAGAGGAAATAAGAAGAGAGATTAAATATTCCACACAAGTCATGGAGGTAGCCAAAATAATACATTATAAGAAGTGAATTATACAATTAAAGGTAAAAGATAGGAAAGAAGATAACATAGGGCATATCCATCATTGCCTATTTGTGTCTTCAGCTGATTGTTTTGTTGCTCCCTTGTTCTTGCCACCACTTTGGAGTAAACCTGCATCATGTAAAAGGGACTGTTAGAGCTTCAGATATGGGTTGCACTATATGCTCTACCAAAAGAGATAATTCATTTCTTAAAATGCATTGAATCATCTAAAATGAAGAGTACAATAATGAGATCTTGAAATGCAGTGTCACAAAGCTACTTTAGATTTATTATTTTTATGCTAACATTGTTTGTTTCCTATGCAGGTATAGGAAAATCCATGTTGTTGCTCTGTTTTGAATATCTTTGAGCATGTGGTGTAAAACAAGCTCCCACAAGAGTTGAGCTTGGCATGTTTCACCTTAAATCAATGAGGGGATTTGAAAAGATACATTCTTTGTTGCTAAAAGTGAAGCTAAATCTGAAAGAGTACATTGTGAGTCTGCATAAGCCCAAGCAATCCATTCATTCAGGACATCCAAGCCTAAAATGTATGAGAATGAAAATCATGAAAGATAAATTGCTCAGGGGTTTTAACAGAGTGATAGTGAACAGTCATACATAATGCCTCATCAACAGAATATTAATAAACAATAGAAGTAGATGGAGGAGCTTCAAGTTCTCATTATCAAAGAAGCCAAATCCAATTATGATCAAGAATAAGAAGTAAAAATTTATCACCTATGAAAGCATTAAGACCATCGGCCACTCATAGCAGTCAAGTCCAAAAATCAATGAAATGAAGATTATGAGTGAACAAAGAGCTCGATTAAAATACAAAACCAAATGAAATGCATCAATTTCCATATTGAAGAGCTTTTAACACTGTCAAAATTGAGTGCATTTTTTTCTTCCATATGATGTTTTTCTCATATTATTCATGTTGTTTCAAGATGTTCATTTACTGGTGCAGTAGGTGTTTTCATTGCTTAAAGATATTGAAAAAGCATACATATGAAACACACAAATCAAACTACCAATGGAAGAATTTTGAGCACCTTCAGCAACATCATGTTGAAGTTTGTATGTTTTTGGTTTTCTATGCAAGATTGAATGATAAATCTATTTACAGTTGTTTCATTTAATTATAAAATGCATGAAAAGTGCCAAAAATATAAAAACAATTATTATCATCAAGTCATAAAGGGAGATGGTATTGAAGAAGTCACATATAACTCACCAAGTATCCAAGCTGAATGCAATGGGAAAGAATGTCCTGATGATAATAGAATACGAGAAGTTAAAGGTTAGTTCCAAAATAATTGTTAAAAAAAATTTCATTGCATTACCGAATGATACAATAGCATGAGTTAAGGCTTGGAGTATAAGAGTGTATACGATAAATGGTTGGAGGTGGCATAATAATCTATAGGTGTACCATGTTGGGGAAATGAAAGGAATTTGAAAGAAAAAGGGATTTATGTGTGTAGGAGTTAAAGGGTGTGTTGTGGATAAACAACAAAAGGTATCTAGTAAATTTTAGTTTCACTATATGTACGCACTTCCAATAAATTTTGAAAAAAACAAGTTGAAATGAGAAAATACAGATATTTTGGAGCAACATGTTAAGCTGTTACATTGAGAAGATTTCTAAGTGAAGAAGAATCTGCATTCTGAGTGAAAATGAACAAAGCTACAGTAATATGTACTAGAATGGATAATTAAATCATTTATCTTTCTTCAAAATAGTGAGCTCATGTTTCAATGCTAGGGTTTTAAAATATAGTGTAAAGATAAAATACATCATATGCATACCCAGAAATGATAAACAAATGAAGGGAATCACCTTTGAAAATAAAGTGAAGTCATTAAATACTAGGCTTTTGAAGCTCAGGAAATGGTGAAGCAAAGTTCTCCTTTTATCAATATTTTCATTGTTCATTTTGAAATAGGTTTGAATCAAGCTCAATTCAATATTTTTTACACAAGAAAGGATGGAAAGACAGGTGAAATAAAATACATCATGAGTTCTTATGGTGGTGGCTTGAGAACATCTTTTTCTTCATCAAATTTTAAAACCCATTTGGGGGTTTTTAATTTAAACACAGTAAATCACAAATTTTGAGTTTATATATGCGGAGAAAGCCCTCAAAAATAATTCTATGAGTTCATACATGGAGGAGAATCAAAATACACTCTTTCTTCTACAAATTTTTAAGCTTCAAATCAAGCCTCATGAGGTTAGGATTTCAAATAGAAAGGAGATGCAAATTCAGGAATAATGGGACCGTCAAGCCACAAATACAAAAATACCTAGGTCAAGGAAAGTTTAGTTGTGACTTGGAGAGGTCTATTGGCTCATAGATGTTCACAAAAATAGAAAACCCACTTGGGTTTGTTATTCAAATATCGAGTGCAAAGCAGTAATATGTGGGTTCGATCTTTTTCTTTGTGAGAATTCACCAGAGGGCATACAATAGTCACGGCCTGCAATAAAGGATACACAGAAATTTCCAAATGTTTTCTTCCATAAAAAAGAAAACTTATAATATCATATTTTTTAACAAAATCATTTGAGTTTTCTTCAACAAAAGATGCAAAAGCAAATGCATAAGGAGGCAATGATAATGGTGTACCCAAGAATACTCTAATACCTCTAAAATTTCTTTTCAAAGTGCTCAAAATAGAGATGAGAAGTTTCAAATCAAGGAAGAAAGAGCTTACCATCTTTTTCAAAGGCCAGTCTACAAAAAATTGGTGAAGTTTGAATTCAATATCCACTCCATAGCTCTCCCATGGTGGCGGCTCTTGCAGAGAGCATTTTCCTCAAAACACAAAGTGAAAAATAAGGCCAAAAACTTAGGGCTCTCATGTTTTGTGTTTAGAGTTTGATAATGCCCTAGTTCAACTTGGGGATTTTTAACTCAGTTCAGATTATTGCTTTTCTCTCTCTTGTTCACTTTCAGAGAGTTTTGTAAGCATTTAAACTCAGATTATGTACTGGATACTCTTTCAGTCTCAATAAAGCAGCAGAGTTCTTCTTCTCATTTCTATTTTTTGATTTTTACAATAGCAATTTGATGTCTTTGTGATTCAAATTCGAGTCCTTTTATGTCTTTTTGTTGTGAATTTGTGCCCATAATTGCATATTTTTTAGGTTGTATGTTGTATTTAGTTTATAGATCTTCATTCAAACTACTAATGAAAATATGTGCCAATGAGGTTGTGAGAGCTATTATTTTATAGAAAATTGTGTGAGTGGTGGTGTTAAAATTTCATAAGTTCTGGAAATCATCTTAAGATAGAGTTTAATTTCAGTTTATCCTTCTTCCCTTTACCTCGAAAATTCATTTAAGTAGGGGATTTCATTCAGAGAACCAGCTCACTCTGGAGATTCCTTCTTCACACAAATCACCCATATCTAAAGAAGGTTTCCATGTGTCAATAGATAGCTAAGTCTTCTGCAAGCTTAGCATAGGGTGCATATTTGATTGATAACACAACTAATAAGACATCGATGGCCAAAAATATTGGAGAATTGACTAGGAGTCTCATTGTCAAAAGGGTCTTTGAAACCTCCACAGTTCAAGTTGCATCTCTTGCAACCAATATTCTGCTTTTCAGTGAAGCTACCACCAAGAGATTGCAAGGCAATTATGATAAATTGTAGGAAAATTGTCAAAAATTATTGAATGAATAAATAAAGTGCAAAGTTTTCTTCCTTCTCCCCAAGGATAATCTACTCTAATGGTCATCACGCCACCATGTTTAGTGGACTTTCCTACATAGGGAAAGGAATATCATTCATTGGAAATAAAGGAGTTGAAGAAACATATAAAGCAGAGCAAGGAGGCCAAAATGAAAGCCAAGAATGAGGCCCAAAAAAATTGCTAAAAACATAATTGATGACATCTTGAACCACAAATTATCTGAAATTTTACACAGGTTAGAGTATTCCTAGGGGAGTTTTAATAATTTGAAAAATTATTTCATTAAGCATACTCAACAAATGGCTTCCCTAATCATTGAGATGTATCCTTCTCGATCATCATGTTCTTATTATTAACAATAAAATCCTTGTTAACAAGAACAATAAAGTTTTTCATTTCTCTCTCCTTTGTCTGTGTTTGAACTACCAGCGCGCGTGGTGGATTTTTATTTGGGGGTACCCCATGGTCCCCCTATGTCCCCTCCTAACCTAAGCCTCACCCTATCGCTTTCTGACACGTATCCCTCGGGAGCTACTCCTAGATTTTCCAAGTTCGAGGTCCCCGTCATCTTAGGTCAACCCAAGTCACCTGTGATTTTGGTCCTATCTGGTGTGGAAGTGTCAGTGTTCATAGTTCTTCTAGAGGTTCATGGTTGGAAGTATGTACTGATTAATGGTAGTCAAGGTACTAAGGTCACCACTCCTCACTCAGAAGAGGAGATCAATGTCACGGGCATGAATTTTTCTATCTCTAATTCAGTCAATGATAGGATTATTTCTGTAGACATCCAAATTTGATCACTTCCATATGATCAAAATCGTCCATTATATTCATCTATTCCATTAATAATGATTAAATAATTTATTTAATCATTATTTCATTTTCTGCCTAAGGTTCCTAAAGTATGTAATTAAATAAATTAAATACTTTACCCCATCCCTTTTCTTCTCTAAATTAAATAAATATGACAAATTATTTAATTTAGTCATTTAACCCATTTGGATTAAAACCAGTTTTTAATTCCTCTTTTCTCTCTCCTTGTCACATTCTCCATAACCCTCTTTTAATCCAGATTAAATTAATTAATCTATGATTAGGATGTGCACCACTTAATCAAGATTAAGTGTCATATCCTCCACAATCTCCCATTAATTATCTTAATCATGTGTTTGCACAACCTTAATCAAAATCATTAACTATATTTGGCTTACCTTTTTTGGTCAACCTTCCCACTTACCATTTTTAGCCTGGACTCCCTTCCCCATGTGAATTTTTAATTCACATTTATTTAACCAAAGTTCCCCTCTTCCCCATGTGAATTTTTAATTCACTTTTACCTTCCCAAAGTTTTCCTCATCCCCCATGCAAATATGACATGTCATTTTACATGTGTCCAAGGCTTCTAGAACCTTGGACTTGTCACATCTCCCACATGTGACAAATCTCCAGCTTTTTGGAGACCTCCTTTTATCCAATGAACCCTCCATTGAATGTAAATTTTTAATTTAATTTACATTTATTTCTCCCACACACTTCCCCTTTTCCCATGGAGATTTTTGAGGAATTCTAAAATTCTTCAAAAGTCTCTTTCATTCTCATTTGGGGACAAGAAGTTCTTTTTTGAGGAAATCTTCTCATCCCCCAAGGTACCTCAAAGGTACTTGTCCTTCATCCACCTCATGTACTTCCCTTCCACCTCTTGTCCTTCTCTTCCACCTCATTTTCACATCACTCCACCCTAAGACATCTCACTTTCCACATGTCAAGATGTGAGGGCTTATGAGTCCTCAACTCACCATAGCCCTTCATCTTGATCTTTTTTGGATCAATCCCAACCGTTGAATTCTCTAGAGAATTCAATTTATCCTATAAATACCCCTTCAATTCCTTCATTTTGGAGGATCAAGTCTTTTGCAACAAAACTCTTACAAAATTGTCATTCAAGCTCTCATCCATTATAGCACTCACATCATCAATCCATATTGCATCAATTCATCTTGCATCCATTCAATCCTATTGTCATCCAAGGAGCACACAATTCTTAGAGCATCAAAGGGCCAACCAAGGAAGCAACAATATGAAGGTATAACAAGCATTTCATTTGCTTTATTTTGCTTTCATATTTTTCTTAGGCTAATCTTATTGAGGTGCCCTTTTATCTTGTTGCTTCTTCCCTTTTGCATTATTAGTTCATCATCTTACATCTCACGTTAGGAGTAGCATTTTATTAGGATCACATTTCTGGTACGTCCGGTGGGACCCACAAAGGGGTCTCTTTCTTTTATGTTTTTTGTTGTTAGCTTGTTTGCAGATTCACATCACAGAGGGGCAAACTTGCCCTCTCGGACACTGTAGAGGGGCGTACTTGCCCTCTCGAACGCTGCAGAGGGGCATAATTGCCCTTGTTGTTCACTATTTTTAGCTATTTTTCTACAAAGGGGCATAATTGCTCTTGCTGTTTACTATTTTTAGCTATTTTTCTGCAGAGGGGTGTAATTGCCCTTGTTGTTCACTATTTTTAGCTATTTTCTTGCAAAGGGGCGTAATTGCCCTTGCTATTCACTATTTTTAGCTATTTTTTCTGTAGAGGGGTGTAATTGCCCTTGTTGTTCACTGGTTTTAGCCGTTTTTCTAAAGAGGGGCGTAATTGCCCTTGTTGTTCACTATTTTTAATTGCTTCTCTACAGAGAGGCGTAATTGCCCTTGTTGTTTACTGTTTTTAACTATTTTTCTGCAGAGGGGCGTACTTGCCCTTGTTGTTCACTATTTTTTTGTAGAGGGGCGTACTTGCCCTTGCTGTGTAATGTTTCTGACTATTTTTTGCAGAAGTGTCAACACGCCCTCCTAGTTCAACATTTTTCATTGCAGAGGGATGAATTTGTCCTTAATAGCACATTCGAGAAAGTAAAAAAGTGGCATTTTAGCTTCGTTTTTGTCTTTTTCTTTTGTTGTTTTGTCCTCTAATCCACTAATCTTGTTTGTTGGTGAGTGAAGTCAGATTTGCTGCAAATCACAAAAAGGGAAAAAGATAAACAACTAACATTTGCTTGTAGGGCATTTGATTTATTCTTTGGAAATCTTTCCTTACTGTTTTATCTATTTACTTAGTATAATTAGGGGAAAGTAAATTGGCTGCTTGCTATGTTTGTTTTATTTTTATTACCCTAAGTGGACATTAATTCATTTTCATCTTCTCCCTTTGCACTTTTGTGCGGATCCGAAGGGGGTATTTGGAAACGGTTAGTGTTTCCTTCTTAGAGGGACCTGCTTGGGGATTTCATCACCCCAAGGGATGATCCCAACCACGCGTACCAGTGGGGTATATAAAGGCGGGAGAGCCAAAGTTGTACCTCAATATAGTTGTGTCATAATTAGCAAAGTGTTGAAGCTAGGGTGATACCTAGATAAACGTGAAGAGTTGGTCTGAGTCTTTCAATATCTCGTTGGGGTTCCCGACTCACGCTTGTGACGGACTGGTGTTCACAGTTTGTGCCTCACATACCAAGTGTATATCGAGGACTCCTTAGTAACTTTGTTCATCGTACAGTAAGACATTTGCCGGCCATACCCCTTAAACACTAATCATAGGATTGTGCTTGTTCAAAGTGTCTTTCTGTGAAAAACCAGTGAATTTTGATAAATCAAACTATCATTGAGTTATTTTAAGTCCTTTCCAAAATCCCTCATCCAAACCAAGTTGCATTTTCCACTGCAGAGGCGCGAACTTGCCCCACTGTTTCAGCAGTTTTATTGCAGAAGTGCGTATACACCCCGCTGAACGGCCAGTTTCATCTGTTTGACCATTTTGAACCTCCGTTCGAACCCACAAAGCCTCCATTTGACCATTTGATCATCCTAAACACTCAATTGATCCAATCAAACCAATCCTCATCCAAATCATCAAATTGATACATTCCAATTATCAATTTTGAAGGTTTTTGACTTTTATGCAAAAACTTCCGAAGGCCATAACTTTTGACTCGGATGTGGGTTTTGGCTGAAATTTTACAGGGGGTTGCATTATGAGCTGGCATGTGGATTCCCAACCTATCATGGATAGGTTGGACCCCTTTTTAGCACATTTTCGAGCCCCCAAAGTTTCATCTTGACCTTCAAAATCACAATTTAGTGTTTTTTTCAATTTTTGAAAAAACACTTTCGTTAATAACTCCGAATCACTGTCTCAGATTTTGGATCTTAGTGGGAAATTCATCCTATCTTAGTATTGGGTATTTTTTGGAAAAAACTTGGACTCTCAAATGTATTCCTATGAAGTTTCCTAAAATGGCAAAATTTGATAATTTTTGAAAACTACCAAATTTGGCAAAAATCTGATTGTCAACACCTTACGTCCTCTAGTTGAAACCCATGATCTCGGTTTGAAATCAATCCTATCATATCCTTCAATCCAATCCCAATCTAAGCTCCAATTCAGTTCTAATCTGAGCGTTAATCCCATCATCTTAATCTGAGCTTTCATCCAATCCTAATCTAAGCTTTCATTTAATCCCCATATGAGCTTTCAATCCATCCTAGTTCTCTATCCATCATCTATTCTTTCCTTCTAATTTATATCCATCATGAATCTTTATCCCCCTCTCTCATGACCAATAATAGTAGTCAAGGGGAATCCTAACTTCGTTGATGACGATAACGAAAATCTTGTTGATCATGAAGATTGTTATATAGATCCTCTTGACGCTATCATTGCTAGTAAGCTCTCTCCAATCGCCTCCCAAAATCCCACTACTTCTTCAAACTATCCCACCATGCCTTCATCCACATCTAATAATGGTTCTTATGCTACACTTGACAAGGGATATCCAACATCCTCACCAATGACATATTCATCATGTCCTCCCTTTCAACTTCTATCCTATCCAACATCCATTTCCTCTTATCTTCATCATCATCAACAATCCTAATACCTCTACCTTAATCCCACATCCCAATCTTCTCATCCTAATCCAACACTCACACATTCCTATCACAATCCCCCATCCCAATATTCTCATCCTAATCCAACACTCACACATTCCTATCACAATCCCCCATCCCAATATTCCTCCTATCCTAATCCAGCATCTCAATCCCCTCATCATTATCTACCATCCATATCCTCCTATGCCAACCCACCATACATGTCCTCCTGCGATGGTTCACCACCTCAATCTTCCTATTCTAATCCAACATCCACACCTTTCTATCATAATCCCCTGTCCTAATACCCTTACATTAATTCTACATCTCCCCATTCTAATCCTTCATCCACATCTTCCTACTATCACTCCCCATCCCAATCTAACCCAACATCTACATCCTCCTACATCACTCCCCGTTTTCCCGCATTATATCTTAGTCCTCCATCCATTCCAATCCCTTAATCTAATCCTAATCCTCCATCTCCTCTTAGTCCTACCTCTAATCCTCATCCACACATCCACTCATATAATCCTCCAATTCTTAATCCTAATCCTCCATCTCCTCCTAGTCCTACATCCAATCCCATCCACTCCTCTAATCATAATCCTCCATCTCCTCCTAGTTCTACATCCAATCCCATCCACTCCTCTAATCATAATCCTCCAATTCCTAATCCTAATCCTCCAATTTTGAATCCTAATCCTCCATCTCCTCCTAGTCCTCCATCCAAACCCATCTCCGCATCTAATCCTAATCCACCAATTCCTAATCATGCATCCAATCCCATCCCTTCATCTAATCCTAATCCTTCATCTCCTCCTAGTCCTCCATCCAATCACATCCCCACGTCTAATCCTAATCCTCCATCTCCTCCTAGTACTCCATCCAATCACATCCCCACGTCTAATCCTAATCCAAAAATCCCTAATCCTAATCCTCCATCCATTCCCATCACTCTACCTAATCCTACATCTCTTCCAAATGTCGCCCAAGGACTCATGCAAGAAGAGCCACCATGCCCTCCCACTCTATCATGTACTGTCACTAGTAATGAGGCCCTCCTCTATCCTACACCTATACCTCCCATCACCATTCCTGACACCGTCCAAATGATTGAGCCACTCAAACCCATCGAATCCATTCAATCCCCATCTTCTACTACTAGATCCACCCAATCCATTGAAGACATCCAATCCCCTCCTCCTAGTCCTACTATTCACAAACTCCAATCTCATGAACTTCATGAATCCTCCATCCTCCTATCTCCCCCAATTGAGGAGTCCCTCCAACACTCTTCCATCATCATACATCCCACACAAGATGAGTCATGCCAAGAGCTTGATCCAAAGCATACAAGCATATCCCCTCCTCCAAATCAGGATCACTCCATCCCATCTACTCCATCTCAAGAACATAGTATTCCATCCATTTCATCTCATGATCCATATCCTCAACCAAGTCATGATCCTATCCTCCCATCCACCCCATCTCAAGATCACACTATCTCCTCCACTCCATCCCATGATCCCCTTTGCCTTCAAGATCCAATCACTCCATCTCATGAGCCCTTATCATCCACTACCATAAATCTAGATCCCATTGTACTCCCTAATTCCTCTCATGATCCCTTATCACTCATTCCTCTTGATGTTGCTATCCCCTCATCTCCATTGCATGATCCTTCATCGCCATCTAGTCTTACCATCCCAATGCCACTTTTGTATCACCTTGGTAACATTAAATGCGTCCATGGTGGTCTTCTTGCAGAAGCAAAACAACGTCTATGGACCACCTTTCCTCCTCCACCTACTAACACACTTGCATCATGTTTCCAAAAGAATAAGCATCCTACCATAGATCATATGCTTGAGAACATGAACTATCAAGGAAAAGGCTTAGGCCTTCATGAGCAAGGTATTTTAGAACCCATTCAAGTCAAAGAACATCCATGCACACATGGTCTTGGATATGTCTCCCAAAACTCACACTCTAAAGATGTTGGTACAGCCTTCGTACATCCTAAATGATCCTCTTCTAAAGGCACAAGAGGTACTTCCCATCGTTCTACCAAGACATATGCCGCCAGCCCCCCTCCTCTATCATATTACCTCAAAACAACTATCCATCTTCCTCCCTCATCCTCTAAATCCATTTTGGGTCCTTATGTCCCTCTATCCATCATTTCTCATCCTCCATCTACTATGGGTTCTTATATCCCTCCATCAAACCCCACACATCCTCCATATACACAGTCTATTTTGGGTCCTTATATCCCAAAATCACCTCCTCCATCTTATCCTATTCATCATTTCATTCATCCACCCCCTCTCCCTCGTACACAACATAAAAATCCTACCTCCATAACTCCTAATTAGGATCAACAAAGGCACATACCTACACATTCTCCATCTACACATAATCCCTATAACCCTACCTCCATCGCACCCCATCATCCATCTCCTCGCATCTATCCCCTTGCTACTAAAAGCACTTTTGATGCCAAAGCAAAAATGTATAAATCCAAATTTCCACATGAATCTAAAGCTCTCGATGTCCCCTTCCCAAGGCATGTTGAAGAAAATAAAAATCAAGTCCAAAATCTAAATCAATCCAAAAGGCCACAAAGGCCCACCAAAGAAAAAATAAAAACCATGTGGATCCCAAAGAAAAAAGGTGCCATACCTTCAAATGAAAAATCCATGATGACATCCAAAGTTGCTATTCCCCCACAAAATAATTCACCTCCTCCATCTCCTAAATCTGTTTTGGGTCCCTACATCCCAAAATTCACTATCCCAATGCCTCCATTATCGCCACACTCTCCATCTATTCATCCACCTATCTTTTCGCATCCACCATCGCATGTGCCAATGTTGGTCCTGAACACCTTCCCCCATCACACATCCACTCCATCATTCCATCCATACACTTTCCAACATCCCATCCACTATCCCCTCTATCTCCCCCATCAAATTCCTTTAATCCATCCTCTTGCATAAACCATCTGGTCTAGTAAGGTTGTACCAACATCCGAATAGTCACTTCAAACATGGGCTCTTATTACCTCATATGGAACTTGATGCATGAGTCCTTCATCCCTATCCTTATCAACTATCCTCTAAACTCCGCATACCCATATCCCTATTTTTATCCATCTTCATCCACATCCTGGTCCAAAAAATCAACAAAAAAAAAAAAGGAGAAAAAAAAGAAGAAGTAAGGAGAAAATCATTCATCCAATGGTGAAAACTTGGCAAACAAGTGCCTTGGATTAGTATCATGATGAAAAGCTGGCAAACAGGCATCATGTGTAAATCCCCCATCTAGTCTCCTTCTACGATTGGAGGTAACATCCACTTACACATTCCTTTCCTCCATCTCCTACATCTACCTATCTTCCACATCTTACCCACCATCTTTCGCATCCTATCTAGTCCCTCCATCTTCCTTGTGATTTTGATAAAAATAGGGGAAAACCTATATACATGCATTGGACATCGCTTGGCATATATTCCCCCCATCCATACACTATCATATTCCTTCCACACATCTTGATATCCCCCTTGCTTCGTCATGCATGACACATCTAGAGTGGGGGCATCTCGTTCTTTGCAATGAAGTCCTTGGAGACATCGTCCATCCATCCCTCCAAGTAATCCTTTCCATCTCTCCATCCTGCCCATCCTTACCTCCCCATCCATTTATCCATCCAGTCATCCCCTCCATCTACCAAATCCTTATCGTCCATTGTTCATGCATCCTATCCACATCTATCTATCTTCCATTACCCATTTCACTTCCTTATCCAACCATCCTACTATCCCTCTTTCCTCGTCATACATGACACATCTAGAGTGGGGGCACCTACTTATTTATAATTGAGTCATTGAGACATCGTCCATCCATTCATTCAGGTAATCCTCTCCATCTCCCCATCTTTCCCATTCTTACCTCCCCATCCATTTATCCATCCAGTAATCTCTGCCATCTCCCAATCCTTATCTTCCTATACTCTCATCCACTCATCCAGTAGTCCTTTTCCATCTTTTAATCCTTATCCTCCCATCCATTTATCCATCCAATAATCCATTCCATCCCTCAAACTTTGTATCCCTCTATCCACCTATCCTTGCATCTTTCTATCTCCTCATCTTTATCCATCCATCCATTTCCCTCTATCTCATCATCCCTTGTCATTGGTATCTAGCTATTGGCTACCCCCATGAAATCCAATGCCATGTTATCTCACTATCCTCATTCCTATCTATTTCTCACATCTTTACAGTATCCCCTCAATCTTCATCTCACTATCCACCTATCCTAGCATCTTCTTATCCATCCATCCATTTCCCTCTATTGTCCCTTGTTATTGGTATCTAGCTATTGGCTACCCCCATGAAATCCAATGCCATGCTATCTCACTATCATCATTCCTATCTATTTCTCACATCTTTACAATATCACCTCAATCTTCATCTCATCTATCCACCTATCCTAGCATCTTCTTATCCATCCATCCATTTCCCTCTCTTATCCCTTGTCATTGGTATCTAGCTCTCAGCTACCCACATGCAACCCAATGCCATTCACATCATAATTCATCCCTCCTATCTCCTTACCACATCTTTCTCACATCTTCATCACTCATCTATCCATCATCTCAACTTTCCAATTCATATTCTAATGATCTGATTACCTATCCCATCCCTGAGATTCACATCCTACATATCTTACACATATCAACTATAATCCTATCCAATCCTACAAGTCTATCTTGTCTCATCATATCCGCTTCATCCTTTTATCCATTTATCCTGGTCATCTCATCACCCCTCATCCATTGTATGTCATCGGTCTCTTGTCGAACTACGTTTCCCCTACGCTTTCACATAGGCAAGGTCGATCATTTGATTCACCCTTGGGGTTTTGTCTTTTGTTTGTCTTGTCCTCTTCCATCGACTGTCTTTGGCCTTGTGTCACACTACATTGCCCCTGAGCTTTCACGTAGGCATGGTCAATCATTTGGTCCACCCCCTTGGCATTTTTTCTATCTAGTCTTTGTCATCCATCAATGTCTTCATTTTCGTCTTTCCACCTTTACCATGGCCTTTTCCTGAACTACGAGGGCTCTGTGCTTTCACATAGGCAAGGTTGATCTTTGATCAATCCTCAATCCCCTAGGTCTTTAGGGTGTGTCTATTTTGTTGTCTCATCATTTTATCATCTTGTCGCCTTATGTCTCATCGTCTTGTTGTGTCATCAAGAATGTCCCTATCCTAGCTGGTGCTTACAAACAACGGTCATCTGTATCACAAGATCCAATCGATTTCTGGTATCCTGCATCATATCGATCTTTTAGTTTACTATCCATCATCGGTCTCAACAGGATGTATCCTTCCTAATAGACCTCATCAACCCCATCCATCATCTTGATCTTACAGCAAAGGACATTTGAAATTGATTGTGATCTTTTGATGCTTTTGGATTTTTTTTATCATTTGAGCTCCCTATCATCACTTTTCATGGTCGCCTTGATCCATCATATCACAGTGTGCTTTGACTAGTCAACATAGGGCCATATCTTGCTCATTTCTTTGTTTTTGTCTTCTTGGTTGTCCCACGTAGTACCCACCAAGATCCCTGATGTCTTGTGTTACACTAGGGAATCCTTTTGTGCTTGTGATCATGACCTTGGGGTGTTGGAATAGCCTTCTTGTCTATTGTGTTTATTTTATGCATTGGACACTAATCTGTCTTGGTTTACATACCCTGACGCTCGGTGTCTTATGCTATAGCAAAAATCAGTGCTCTAAGGATGGAAAATTGCATTAGAATTGCATTTCATTTTCCATTCCATCATCTTCCATGTCTCCCCCATCTTCATCCATTCAAATAATCTCATCCCACTCTTGGTCTTGTTCCCTGCCTTGCTACAAGCCTTGATCAACTCATCCTCCCCATAATCATCATTATCATCTATGGGATGTATCCTTCCCTATCCTTGTGTTATTTTGAGATGTATCCTTCCCTCATCAACAACACTCTCATCGGGATGTATCCTTCCCTATCCTTGTGTTGTTTTGGGATGTATCACTCCCTCGTCGCCAACACTCATCCTCATCCTCATCTAGATGTATCCTTCCCTATCCTTGTATTGTTTTGGGATGTATCATTCCCTCATCAACAACACTCATCCTCATCATCAACGTTGTTCTGGGATGAATCTTTCCCTCATCAATAACACTCTCATTGGGATGTATCCTTTTCCATCCTTGTGTTGTTTTGGGATGTATCATGTCCTTATCAAACAACACTCCATCAACCATCTACTCACCCTGGCTTGTAGCTTGACTGGGGCAACATCATATGTGTCCTCGAATCCGTTTGTGCTCACATTTATCTCCCATTGCTTATCATCATTTCTTATCCATCAACTTACATCATCGTTTTCATATCCCCTTTCATCATCTCATCTCTCATCTTTTCCCACATCCCTTCATCTTTCATCACTCATCCGCCCCTTTGCAGTAAATTAGAGGGTGTATCTGCACTTTTGCAGCAATCAAAAGGGCATATCCGCACTTCTGTAGCAATCAGAAGGGCGTATCCACACTTCTATAACAATTGTAGGGTGTATGCGCACTTTTTCAGCACTCAAGAGGGCGTATATGCACTTCTACAACAATTGGAGGGCGTATACGCACTTCTGCAGCACTCAAGAGGGCGTATCTACACTTTTACAACAATTGGAGGGTGTATATGCACTTCTACAGCACTCAAGAGGGCGTATCCACTTCTACAGCAATTGGAGAGTGTATACGCACTTCTGTAGCACTCCAAAGGGCGTATCCGCACTTTTGTAGCTTGACTAGGGGCAACATCATCGGTGTCGTCAACTCCACTTTTGTTCACCTTTCCCTCTCATCATTTCTTCTCATCGTCATTTTTCATATCCCCTTTCCTCATCTCATCTTTCATCCTTTCCCCCATCTCTTCCTCCTTCATCACTCCCCTCCCCCCCTTTTCGAGGCGGATCTGCCCTCCCGGGGCGGATCCACCCTCCCAGGGCAGACCTGCCCCTTCCCGGGGCGTATCCACCCTCCCGGGGTGGACCTGCCTCCTCCCGGGGCGTATCCGCCCTCCCGGGGTGGACTTGCCCCCTCCTTTCAACCTTCTATTGATATGGTCAGGGGATAGGTTGCTACCAAATGGAATCTCAAGGGAAGTGTGGACATTTTTCTCTGATGGGAGGGATTTTTTTGTTCAAGTTCACATCTTCTGATGACTTTATCATGGTCCTCTCTTTTCGGCCTTAGGTGTATGGGAAGCACAGTTTGACCTTATACCACTAGAAGCTGGGGTTTGATTATTGGGATGATTCCATTTTTAGAAGCATTGGGGATTCTTTGGGAAAATTTATTACGTCAGACTCCATTACACGTTCCAAATCCAAGTTAGTTTTTACTCATTTTTGTGTCAATATTGGTGTGCACGAGATGCTTCCTACCTCTGTGAAACTATTCTCTAAGTTTGGTACTTGGGTCCAACCAGTCTGTTATGAAAATGTGGTGGTCTACTATCAGAAGTGAGCTAAACCTAGACACCTTATTACTGATTGCAAATCCTCTTTTAATTGTGTGCCCAACCTTGTGATTTTGTTGATGATGATGAACACTATCCAGTCAAAAATTATATCTTGAAGATAGTGGACTCTTCAATTAAGTTTTTCTCTCCTACCTTGGATGACCCCCTGGTCCTTGAAGGCCATTCCATTGATGAGGATGTATCTTGTTCTAGTTTGGCTCTAGTCCCTATTGCCCCTATTTTGACTATGAGTGTGGTTGTCAATGAAGACCTAATGGTTAGTACTGTTTCTACAGTGTTGGCTATGATTTTGTCTATCATGGAAGACCCGATGGTTGGTTTTATCTCCCCAGACCATACTTTTTGGGGGGCCACAGATCTTGGTGCCTCTTTGAATATTGGTGGGTCTAACCTAGCTACAAGACCCAGTTGGACCAAAGGAGAAGAAGGTGAAATATTGGAGGAGGTGGCTACCAAAGTAAAAATTGAGAAAGGTGTCTTGGATTTAGTGGATTTAAGCTAGGAGAAGTTAGTGGAAGAGGAGGCCTAGACAACTCCAAAGAAAAAAAGGGGAAAAGAAGAAGGTGGATGTAGGTGGTGAGTCTAAACTGGGAATACCCAGCTAGCGACAAACCAAGAAGAGGGAGACAAAAAATGAGATAGAAATTGGTAAACAAAGGACATTAGAGGTGTCCTCAAAGAGGAGTAAAAAATGAAGGTTTTATCCTAGAATGTGAGAGGATTGAATAGTTCTCACAAACAAATTGTGTTGAAAAACTATGTTTTAGAACATAAGATAGAAGTTTTACTGCTACAGGAAACTAAAATGAAAAAAAATTGATAGTATTGTTAAGCATATATGGTTGGGTGCTCTTTAATTTTTTAGTGATGCAGAGGACGTGTATAATGGGCTTGTATTGTTATGGAACCTATCCAAGATCAATGGTATTGAACTATTCCATTTTTGGTGTAATGTGGGAGTATTTTATTCTTACCCAAGAGGCTCTTGGTCACTGATCAATGTTTATGCTCCTGACCAGAGGAATGCTAGAAATTCCATATGGAAATATCTATCTGATAGATTAAAAAATAATAGGGGGTCTCACTAGTTGGTGGTGGGGGATTTCAACCCCCCATTATTTCCTTCAGAGAAAAGTGGTGATCTAGTGGATTATTCTTACAACATGGCTAATCTAGAACATTTCCTAAGTTCTTCTGGCTTGATTAACATTGACCTATTGGGTTAATCCTATACTTGCACTAACACAAGATTAGGGGAAGTTTTAATCCAAGTCAAACTGGATAGGTTCCTTTGCTCTTGCAACTGGTCAACTTTGTTTAGTGCTAACCTCTTTGCTCTACCCAAGATTTTTTCTGACCATAACCGTCTCTTGTTGGTCATGAATGATCTTCCTACAGTCGGGCCTTCCCTTTTTAGGTTTGAGATCATGTGGAACTCTCATCCTAAATTTAAGGATAAAAATTTTGAATGGTAGAATATTCATGTTTGTGGTTCACCCATGTTCATGATCTCTTAAAAACTTAAACATATCAAATGTATGGTGAAAGGTTGGAATAAGAGAGTTTTTGGTGATGTCTTTCAAAAGAAAAAAGATTTGGGGGAAAATTTGAAGACTATCCAAAAAAATATGGAATCTGGAGATGTCAGCTTACCAACCTGCAATTAGAAAAGAGAGAGTTGAAGGGAGTGGGAGAAAATTTTAAGGAAAGAGGAAATTTTCTGGAAACAAAAATTCAAAGTTCAATGGTTGCAAGAACGAGACAAAAATACCTCCTTCTTTCATGTCTCTTCCCTAAAACACAAGAAAATAAATCAGATAACTAAGTTACATGATGATCAAGGGGTTGAGTTCAAGATGCCCAACTAGATTGATCTATTGGCGGCGAACTATTTTCAGAAGGCTTATCAAACCCCTACTGAGGCTCCTAATTTGGCTTTGGACAATCTGTTGTTGGACCCTCTCTCAACCACCATTACTCTAGATGATAACCTTTGAATCCTCAATGTTGTCACTCCAGAGGAAGTCAGGTTGGCCACTTTCAGCATGGGGGCATACAAGGCTCCTCATTTAGATGCTTTCCCTCTGGCTTTTTTTCAGATTTTTTGGGAGATTTTGGGTGGGGACCTTGTTTTGGTTGCTAAGGATTTCTTCAAATCTGGTAAGATTCTCAAACAATTGAACCATAATTTTACTTCCTTGGTTCCCAAAATTGTTGATCCCCAATCTATGACTGATTTTAGCCCCATCAGTCTTTGCAATACTTTTTATAAAATCCTCTCTAAAATCTTGGTGAATCCTCTTAAACCCCTCCTACAATAAATTATCATCCCCACTTAGAAAGGCTTTGTTCCTGATTGGCATATTCTGGATGCTACTATAACTACACATGAATTTCTCCACTCAATGGACAGAAGCAACAATGTAACCATGGCACTCAAACTTGATATTTCAAATGCTTATGACAAGGTGTTATGGGACTTCATTCCTAAAGTTCTAGCTAAGTTTGGTTTTTGTCAACATGTGGTCAACCTCTTAATGAAATGCATATCCACATTAAATTATTATGTGTTGATAAATGGGACTCCTTGGGGCTTCTTTAATGTTGGGAGAGGTTTATGTAAGAGAGGGGGACCAACCACTGCAAGACCCCAGGTCACAAAAGGCCAAGAGCAAAAACACTGCCCTAACTTACCTAAGTTAAAATTAAGGTTAGGATAAAAGGGATGAGAATGATGAAGACTATGAAGTCCTTCAATCACTCTGCAATCCCAAGAAATGAAAAGAGACTAGACGAGTCAATCTTGAAAGTCAACCCTATGTCTCAAGTAGCTCTTTGTCTAAAGATAGAAGTGTGGTTTTGGGATGATAGTGCAGCATGCTGGTGTCTCATAGGTGCACTGGCATCCATACAGCTAGAGAACCAGAAAGACAAGATTCAAACTCTAAAGAAGCGACTAGCAACCTAGTTTAGAGGTTTTTGAAGTGATAGAATGAGATTAAGAAGAATGAAACGTAAATACTGATATGATAAAGGAAGTATATTACCACAAGGGTAACGAAGACAATTTTGCACAACAATATTATCGCCAACTTTCTTTAAGATCTCTCCACCTGCACACAGAAAAAAGGGGGAAGTGTTGGGGCTATTTAGGGACATGCCTTAGTCAGACCCCTGCTTTGGTGTTTCCACCTCCACAGACAGCCAAGTTTGCAATGATAGGAAATAATGATAAAGAAGGGAATACAAGCTACGTAAACAAAAAGACACTACAAAATAGTGTGTGCTTACTCAACTAAAGAAGATAGAGAAGATTAGAGGATCTTACCACCTCCATCCAAAGTGCTCAAGGCTTGTGAAGGAGAAAATGAGAGGAACCCAAGCCTCTGTTGTAATGGCGTGTGTCCCAGACTTGCACTATTGGAGTGATGGAGTAGTGGATTGTTGGAATGGAGTGAAAAGTGTTGCTACAAAGCTTGTGGATGGATGCTCAAAGCATGGAGAGATTGTGCCAACTTGTGAAGAAGATCAGCCAACTTGAAAATGGAAGAAGAGATGAATAATGTGAGGGAGAGGATGAAAAATGACCATATTTGGATTGGACAGCTGAAGAGGGATGTTACTCTTTGACTTCCAATCGAAAACGTAACATCTTTGCAGTCTCTAGCCGCAGCAATCTATCAAGGACGTAAGCATGTCGTGCGGACGTCTGCACGCCACGTAGGTGTCCTCGACAGAAATGCCCCCACCAACACTCAAAATAGGCACCAAGTGTGATGTGGATAGTGGGATTAAGTGGAATTAAGCCTTTGGCTTAGGTTTTCTAAAGTGCAAGGGAGTAAAAGGGAACTTGCATTAGGGGTGCAAATTCACGTTTATACATTTTTTCCCCACTTTAGCGAGCACGAGTACTGATGAGTGCTTCAATAAAGTAGAGTAGTAGAGGAGTAACAAAGTAAGATAAATATACCTAAATTGACGAGGATGCAAAGCACGGTCTAGCAAACTCAAAAGGGTAGGAGAGGACTCTGTAGTCCTGCAAATCTACAAAGTTGAAGTATGAAAGCGCCCCACAGGCTCACAGTCCTGCAAGGGAGGTATCCTTCAAGAACTATGTTGATTGTGTTTTATGCACAGCAACAACTCAGACAAAATTTGATATCCTATCTATCTTGAAAGGTAAATCTCTATCAGCAAGCCTCAAGAGATAACCCTAAGGTCTCTAATGTTAGGTCTTGACAATGCAATAAAACAACTCAGTGATAAAATGTGAAATGATGGTAATCACAAGGGGACCTTACAAATGAACAATGTTGGAAATGTGCATTCATCAGATGCAGCAATATAGTGATGCTGTTAATTCAAAAACTAACCCAAATTCAAAATAAATAGCAAAAGAGAAGGGCTGAGAGAGATTCTAAGATTTAAATTACTCCTAAAATCAATCACAACAATGATGAATCTTGCAAATGGATAGATCTCCAACAAAACCAATCTCTACTTGATCAAGGAAAAGCCTACATCTACATAGAAATGGTGCAATCTTCTAAAGAAACTAAAGATTTTCAGACTATGAGCATTCATCCACATACCTAGTAAACGACGCAATGTAAACAAGTATCCAAAGTTGAACTTAGCACAAAATAAAGCCCAAACTAACTTTACACAAAAACTTACAATCAGAAAATTGCTAAAAGTATGGACCGAAGATCGATCGACATCATTAACATTTCACCACTGGCATGAAATAACTGAAAAACTAGCATCTAACATCTAACACTGAGAATTGAGAACAAAAAACCATAAACTGTCAAAGGTAAATACAAAGTTTTTCAAATCAACAACTCAGTTGCATTACTTCTCCAGCATTACATAACAATTTCCAGTCTCTCTCCTCTCCTACAGCTAATTCCTGAAATCTACTTGCTAATTATGGCCTTCTACAGATTCTAATCAGCTCTTCTAACCCAGTCTAACCCTTTTACAAATGAGAAGGCACTGGTCTTTTATAGAGAATTACATTTTGAATCAATGGCCAGGATTTAATTCATCCAATGGCATAAATTACACTTCTAGAACCATCTAGTTGTTACACTTAATTTGGGAGCTCATGGTACATCATCATCCAATCAATTGCATTCAGTTGCATTATGGCCCAATAACATTAATTTTGAGAAAATCCTCATTGGAGAATAAATATAGCTTCGCATGTCTTTCCTTGTTAAATGCACCTCTCCAATTGGTATACAGTTGGTGGCACAGATTCTTATGTAGGCCCCACTTTAATATTTGAATTGAACTTTTCCATATTTTGCCTCTTCGCACGAATCCATATGCAAGTCCCCCCTTTTTTCGATTTATTTAATCTTGAAAAACAGATATCATCATTAGTAGCTCACATGTTAAAATCCAATCCAAATTAAATTTAAATAAAATTTTTCCCCTTTAAAAAAACCTTACATTTTTTATGGAAGATTACCATTTTCAAAAAAAAATCATTTTCCAAAAACAAAAAAATTATTAAAAATTGCATTTCAAGAAAAATCCATTTTTGGAAAATTTCAGGATTTTGAGGGCTTGAAGGAATTTTCCAAAAAAGGAAATTTCGGGAAAATCCGCTCAGGGAGGAAAATCCTGAAATTCCAAGCAAGGTCAAAATTCCCTAAAAAATCTCATAACTTGTTTTCTAGAAGGAATTTTTGAAAAGTTCAAAAAGCAACTTGGCCTAATTTTTTGTCCTCTATCCATTGTTGAAAAAATATTTACACATAACATTTAAAATTCACTTCAAAATCTCTATTTCCAATTTTCAAGACAAGTGAAGAACCCCCAAAGCCTTAGAATATTGCCTTCATCAAACCAAGTCTTGAATTAATCCCAAAATAACCTCCCAAGAAGAGAAAAACTAAAATTGACAAAGCCAAGGTGCATAGGTGCAAAATAAAAAGAGGGTCCCCGCCCTTGGTGGGGCGTGTGTGCAAAAATTGCACAACAAAATCTCACATGAAGGAAACTAAGAAGAGCACATTATAGACCCACAGACCTATAAGGAAGGTATCCCCCAAGAACTCTCACATGGAGGATGACTGAGAAAAGTACCTTATAGACCCATAGACCTGCAAGGAAGGTATCCCCGAAGAACTCTCACATGGAGGGGACCAAGCGAAGGGGGCTCCGCAGAGCTAGAGGTGGCGACATGTCTACCCATAGATAGAACACATCAAGAAGCGGCCACACAGGCTAATGAACGGGTAGTCACGTAGACCATCGCTAAGTTGTAAGTCTTTTAAAGGGCTCCCTCGGGAACCCTTCAAAAGGAAGGAGGGCCCACTCAAGGGACGCACTATTTGAAAAGTGAAGTCTAGTCGGGTTGCTTCCAAGCTAGACGTAAGGATGCGATGTAGGTCTAGTTGGGTTGCTCTCGGACTAAACATGAAGAAGTGAGACCGGTCTAATCGGGCTACCCCCAAGCTAGACGTGAAGATGTGATATCGGTCTAGTCGAGCTACCGCTAGACTAGATGCCAAGATGTTGAGTAGGTCTAGTCAGGTTACCCCTAGACTAGACGTGAAATTGTGAAACCGGTCTAGTCAGCCTGCCCCTAAGCTAGACGCCATAGAATTTGTTGAAAGCTTTCGAAGGGGTCCCTTGGGAACCCAACGTGAAAATGGGGGGTCCACTCAAGGGACACGCTTGTTCAAAAGCTAACATCTTCTTTCTTGAATCGATTCAACATCAAGAAATCCTTTCGAAATATGTTCACTTCATCAAGGAATTTTAAAGGAAGGATATGCGCCCACGCGATGGGAAGACTAAGACCGTTCCCACTTCGGAGGAAGGTTTACAAGTCCTTTCTTTACGAACCCATGATGAAGGAAACACGTTTTGTTAGGGTTTCGAGACAAGAATACAATTCTAGTAAAGAGGAAATGTGTAAAGCGTCCTTAGAAGGGATTTGTTCTACAACGAATGTGCTTTCTAAAGACTAGGTAGTTTAGAATTGGCATTGTCACACATGAAAGGGACAACTCAAGTAAAGAATAGAGAAAGATAAAGATAAATGTAAAATTAAATAGATCACACACAAAGGACATAGGGGGATCTAGTTTTTATGGGGTTAGATCTGCCTTTATTTATATATGTAATAGGTAGCCACGGTGTAAGGTGAAAGATCATCGATCCCCAACCAGATCATGAAGAATGCACGGAAGACAAAGTAAAAATAAAAAAATGGGTCAACATGGAAGGAGGCCTAAATTCTCCCAATGCTCTGCATCGTCCCCAACTTGTCGAAATCCAATTGCAAACATGGAAGAATAGAGATACACATAGAAGAAGGTTTACAACACAAACACTATGCCTATTTCCAAGCACCAATAGGGGTGATGAGGGTTATTCAGGAACATATAGCATGATCACAGGGGAACACTTACACACATATAATCTAAAGATCAAGAAGAGGGTCTCCCCCTAACACTGGTCGACCAAGAGGTCATCATCTTCCCACTCTAGATCATCATAGGGGGAAGGATGATGAGCTTGCACTGGTGTAATATTAAGGGGAGGAGCTTTCGATCCTCCTGCAACAAGAGCTAAGGTAGAGGGACCAATGAGGTCTCCCTCGCTCAACTCTTGTGAGTTTAAGATCAATGACTTCGTGAAGATCACTGACAAGGTCGGAACTTCATCCATCGAGTTAAACATACACTTGATGGGAGTGCTATGTTTCACCTCAGTGGATGGAGGAGTTCACACCCGAGTTTCACCGCTAGGCTCACCGAGAGATTCGAGAGTGGTGACAAACTCGGGGGAGGTAGGAGTTGGTTCTATCACTAGGACAAAATAGGTCAGCACGGGGCCACCTTTCGAAGGAGGTGGGCTCTTCTTACACCCTCCATTGTTGGAGGGGCCACGCTCTACCTTCTTCTTTGTCGGAGGAGGCGCACTCCCCACAGACAATGCAAGGTGGGTAGAAAAGGATAGAACTATAGTGGATACAATCAAAGTATTAACCATATCTATGGGTTTCAGGAAAGGCAAGACATCCAGAATGGATGTCAACAGAGGTGGATCCACAAAAGGAGTGATAAACACCTGCACTTTTCTAGGCACATGTGCACTCATAGTGGGAGTCAAAAGAGATTCAAAACTAGTTAGATCAGAGGCACAAGAGGGGAAAGAGGAGGCCACAACAGGAGGTACAGTATTCTCCTCCTCCTTCTATGAGGAGGCTTGTTTAGTCGGGAGATCCTTTCGTCAATGCTTTCCTTTGCACGCAAGGCGGTTCCTACGAATCTTCAAACCAAAAGCCGAAACTTGCGAAGGAAAGGAAGGATTATGCTCAACCATGGGAGTGTCCTCCACAGTTGTTTCCAGGGGAAGGGAAAACTCTTGAATTGGAGTCAAAGGGGAAGGTTTAGAAATAGCAGGAGGAATCGACTCTACCACCTTAGAGGTGGATCCTTTGTTGTTTGGGAGAGCAGGATGAGGTAGAGGTAAAAATTCTCTCTGCGAGCCTTTCTTTCTACCATACAAATAATACCAGGGTCTTGGTGGCCCATTAGGGAGATCTGATATCTTGATCTTGGGCCTTCACCAAGGAGGCATCATCAGACTCAATGAGTAGAACCTGGGCTTGTTCATCCAATACTCTTCCCAAGAGAGGGAAATAGATGAGTCAGCCCAAGTGGGAGTGAGCTTCTCCTTTCCCTTTCTAAAGGAGAAGGCAATCGGATGCTCAACTACAAGGGTCAAATCTAGCTTTCTGATTCCTCTAGTCTTATACTTCACATAGTTCTTATAAATTAGGTCCGTTCTTTGTGGGAGTGAACTGATGGAAGAGAGCCAAAAGTGATCCAACGAGTATCCCCCATGAGATACCATGGGCTGATATCTAGTATTATTCACTATGTGCATGACACCCTCATGGGAAAATTTAAGGCACCTATAAATCATGGAGGGGATCCCATTCATGGAAGCTAGCCAAGATATGCCTAGCTTCACTCTAAATAGGTCCGACTCAGGAATAACATTGAAAACCGTGTCTACATTCCTATGTCCGACTAGGATCGACAATGTTATCGATCCATAAGGTTTAAGATAAATTCCATCATGCATACGGATGATGGATTTTGTTTTTTCATACTCCTCCCTTTGTAGGCAATTTAAAAGTAATGTCTCCTCTGTTATGACATTCACTCTACTTGTGGGGTTGACTAAGACCCCTATCACAATGTTACCATTAAGGCGAGCAGTAAAATACAGTGGAGGAGGTTTCCTATTGGCTGGCACATCTTGCGAAGTAAAT
The DNA here is from genome assembly GCA_007115665.2 of Sequoiadendron giganteum. Classification (NCBI taxonomy): domain Eukaryota; kingdom Viridiplantae; phylum Streptophyta; class Pinopsida; order Cupressales; family Cupressaceae; genus Sequoiadendron; species Sequoiadendron giganteum. The sequence goes on from CM021109.1 coordinate 106,852,678, forward strand.
TTCACATCCAGCGAGTTGGTCACAAGATGAGGGGAGGGAGTAACAGCGACCATGTTAACATATGCCTTGGCGTAAGAAATAGAATCCAACTGATCAATAATCATGTTGGCAGAGTGTGATGGAAATGGATATATGTATATCTGCAAGTCACCATTAGCTTTCACCACCATTTTGTTCATGTTTTGTTTACTCCCATTAAGATGGATAGTACCATCCTCGATGCAGTCTTGTATCTCATGATGCAGGCGCATGCAATGTTTAATATCTTGTTTGTTAACTTGATGGTACTGACAATATGTGTTTTCTTCATACCAATTAGGATACAGTTCCCTAACTAGTTTAGTGGGTGGTAGGGTAAGGATCTTATCCTTCACCAACTTCTACAAGATGGAAGAATAAGATTTTGATAGTTTCATAAACTTTCAATCATGTCTAAGGCCATTGTTATCCACAGTAGCTACTACATTCACAATAGTTTTACCTCTTCCATAGATCGATACGATAGATCTCCCTTGAGAATGGGAGCGTGAGGGAGCACCCCCGAACTGAACCACCATCAGTCGGTATTCTCGTAAAGCCACACACAGATGTGTGAAAGAAGGATACTTCGTGAGGGAGAATTTCTCTTGCCAATTTGTTTCTAAATTCCCTATGAAGACCTTGTGTACATCAGAGTCAGGTAGTAGATATGAGATCTGTGAGAAGAGTGCTTGGTATCGCACTATAAAGTCTGTAACCTTCTCATTGTCCCCTTGTTTGCACCAAACAAGGTCTAAGAAGGTCATCTTCGGTCTGATATTAGCTTGGAACTGTCACAAGAACTAGTTCACAAGCTAATCGAATGTGAAGATGGAATTATCGAGAAAATAAAAATACCAATCTAGTGATGTATCTTTGAGGTATCGAGGAAATAGCTTCACCATCAACGCGTCATAATTGAAGAATTATGTACACATGTGTTGAAGGCAGACACGTGTGTCTGCAGGTCCGCTTTACCACCATATTTTTTGAATTTTAGAATCTCCATCCCTTGCAGGAAAGGAGTGTTTAGGATTGCAACTGACAATGGGTTGTTCCAAAAGAAAGGGTGAAAGATTGGTTGGATTGAGGCCTTGGAAAAGTTCTCTAGCTAACTTTGTATCTTTCCCATATTCTGAAGAAGGGTATTTAGGATAGGGTCATTAGAAGACAGAGGGCCATCAGAACCACCACCAAAGACACCATTGTGACTACCGACAGAGCCACCACCAATACTAATGCCACCGGTGTGACCTCCACCGAAACCACTGCCACTTCCAATTCCACCACCATGACTTTTTTTGGAGCTGCCTCCACCAAGGCCACCTCCACTTCCAAATTTTCCACCACCAAAGCCTCCACCAACCATCCCAGTAAATCCTCCACCACCGGAGGCAACGAGAGGGGTGAAGCGGAAAACTAAAGGGTTTTTGATTACTTTAATGGTTTCATATTTTTTGGAAGCGACAACACACTAACCAAAGGGACCCCATCAGCCATGTATACGAATGTAGGAGGCATCAACATCTCTAGTTGTCTTTCATGTTCCTCGAAGAGGCCACCTCATTTCATGTGACTATGACTCGAGGGGGCACATGCTTTGGCCAAACCAGCAAGACTAGCTAATAGTTCTACAACTATTCGGTGTTTTTCCACCATATATCTTATTTCACTAATAACCTTAGCATCCATGTCCATCTTTGAGTTCCCTTCCAATTTATTTTCTAGTGCACCTAACCCTTTACCAAGGCTAATGATGTATTCAGAAGGGATACAGATGGCCTCATGCTCGTCTACAAATGAGGAGGTTGGTTATGTAGGAGGGGTAGGGATGTAATTATTTTTGTCAAGAAACCTAGGTTTGCCTGGTGCTACATGCTCCTATGTGGATAGGCCAACCGTAGAACCATAGAAAAGGTCGATAGTGAAACTAGAGGATACCTTTGTCTTTTCCATCGGAAGGTGTCGCAGACTTCTTCTAAAAATATGCCAAGAGGTCATAGACTGGGTTGTGACACTCATAAACCTTCATAACACACCAAGAGGTATAAGAGAAAAAGTTTAGAACATCAACAAATGGATAGACGTCAGTTCACATCAGGTTCACCAAAAATGTAAGAGAGGGGAACCAACCACTACAAGACCCCAAGTCACGAAAGGCCAAGAGTAGAAATTTTTCCCTAACTTACCTTAGTTAAAAGGAAGGTTAGGATAGAAGGGATGAGAATGATGAAGACTATGAAGTCCTTTGATCACTCTACAATCCTGAGAACTAGAAAGAGACTAGATGAGTCATCCTTCGGAGTTAACCCTACGTCTCAAGTAGCTCTTTGTCTAAGGATAGAAGTGTGGTTCTAGGAAGACAACGCAACACATTGGCATCTCATAGGTGTGTTGGCATCCATACGGCCAGAGAACCAAAAATACGAGATTCAAACTCTAAAGGAGAGACTAGCAGCCTAGTTTAGAGGTTTCTTGCAGTGATAGAACAAGATTAAGAAGAATGAAATGTAAATACTGATATGATAAAGTAAGTATATTACCGCAAGGGTAACGAAGATGATTTCACACAACAGTCTTCTCGCCAGCTTGCTTCAAGTTCTTTCCACCTGCACATAGAAAAAAGGGGGAAGTGTTGGGGCTATTTAGGGCCCTACCTCAGTCATACCCCCACTTAAGTGTTTCCACCTCCACAGACAGCCAAGTTTGCAATGATAGGAAATAATGATAAAGAAGGGAATACAAGATACATAAACAAAAGATACTATAAAATAGTTCGTGCTTACTTAACCAAAGATGATAAAGAAGATTAGAGGAGCTTACCACCTCTTTCCAAAGCACTCAAGGCTTGTGGAGGAGAAAATGAGAGGAACTCAAACCCCTACTGTAATGGCGTGTGTCCTACACTTGCACTATCAGAGTGATGGAGTATTGGATTGCTGCAATGGAGTGAAAAGTGTTGCTACAAATCTTATGGATGGATGCTCCAAGCATGGAGAGATTGTGCTAGTTTGTGAAGAAGATCAACCAACTTGAAAATAGAAGAAGAGATGAAGAATATGAAGGAGAGGATGAAAAAATAGCCATATTTGGGTTGGCCAGCTGAAGAGGGAGGTTAATCTTCGACTTCCAATCGAAAGTGTAATGTCTATGCAGTCTCCAGCTATAGGAATCTTCCAGGGATGTAAGCATGCCACGCAGACATCTGCGCATTGCGTAGGTATCCCTGATAGAAATTCCCCCACTAACACTCAAAATAGGTGCCAAGTGTGATGTGGACAGTGGGCTTAAGTGGAATTAAGCCTTTGCCTTAGGTTTTCTAAAGTGCAAGGGAGTAAAACGAAACTTGTGTTAGGGGTGAAAATTCACGTTTATACAATATTAGGCAAGGGGATCCCCTCTCACTATATCTTTTTATCATGGTCATGGATGTTCTAAGTAGGAACATTTGAAGTATGTTGTCGGAGGGGGACATTAAAGGGGTTAAGGTTGCATCTTCTTTAGATCCTACTATTATTCAACAGTTTATGGATGACACCTTTATCTTTGGGAAAGCCTTTGCGATTGAAGCTAGGAAATGGAAAAATTGTCTCAACAATTATGCTACTTGCTTTGGGCAATGTATTAACTATAATAAAATTATGATCTATCTCTTCAACAACACTTTGTCTCTACAAGCTCGGGTGACTATTGTTCTTGGTTGTTTGTGTGGTTCCCTCTCTTTGGTGTATCTTGGCTTACCTCTTACTATTAAGGAAGTCACCCCAGACTTCTGGAATTATGTCCTTGAAAGGATACAAAGGAAGTTGGTTGACTAGAAAGGTTCCATCCTCAGTCATGCAGGAAAACTGTAGCTTCTATCAATGGCTCTTCAAGGGATCCCTATTTATTTCCTCTCCATTTTCAACATTCCTAGATATATAGCTGAAAATTTTGAAAAAATCTAGAGGAATTTCCTTTGGTCAGGGACCGACAAAAAGAAAAAAAAGTCTCTGGTCAAATGGGATAATGTCTATAAACCTAAACCTTATGGTGGGTTTGGGATAAGGAATATCCCCTGCATCAACAAGGCTTTGATTGAAAAGGTGGGATGAGATCAGCTGAGAAACAAAAAATATTGGTGCAAATTTAGGAATGCGAAGTATCTTCAAAATAGACCATTTTTTAATTACCTCTTTTAAGATCACCCTTTAGGATCTTTGGCTTGGAAGAACATTTATAGTTTGCAAGGGTTGCTTAGGACTAGGATGAAATTGAAAGTTGGTAATGGTTGCAGTATCACATTCTGGGAATATCCTTGGTTACTTGAAACCCCTTTGGCCCATTCTAAATTTAGAAACCTCATGAGACCTGCACAATTTTTCTTTGGCTTCTACATTAGGGATTATCTCATTGGCCTACAAGGGGCCTAAAGATGGAACAATTTGACCATTTTTTTCCCTCTATCTCTTGGGTTGAGTACGCTAGCCAAGTCCTTGCAGGACCTGCTTTCCCTTACAATTGCCTTTGAACAACATGGAGGATGAATTTGTCTAGACTCCTGATAAGTAGGGGGAATTTTATGTTAAAGTAGCTTATAATCTATTGACAGACCAGAGTGGAACCCTTGGACCTTGAAAAAAAATTTGGAATAGACACATGATCCCAAATATAAACTTTTTCTAGTGGACTACTTTCCATAATAGGATTTTTACTCATGATAATTTGAGGAAAGGGGAATTTCAGATCCCCAACAGATGTTTGTTGTACAAGTGTAATGAATAATTTGTGGACCACTTTCTTCTACACTACCCATTTGTTGTTAGTGTTTGGGAGATGGCTTTGGAAAGGTTGGGTACTCATTGGGATATTAACAAGGATATTAATTCCTTTATTTTAGGTCGGTCTAGGCCTTTCATTCACCCCATTCCTCATGAGATATGAAATCAGGTCCCCCCATTATATGTTGGTGTTTATGGAAAGAAAGGAACAATAATTTTTTTAGGAACATGGAGATGAGACCCAAGGAGGTTTTTGGTATAGGGGCAAGGCTTATTGCAGAAAATATTTCTCTCTTCAAAGGAAAAATCTTGGATAAGGCTCCAACTAATTGGGAAATAAAAATGGCTAAATCTTGGAATCAAAATCTAGAGGCCAATTCCTATGAAAACTCTAGGTCTTAGGCTCGACAAGGTACTATTTGGAAACCTCTTGACCATGGTTGGCATAAGCTCAATTTTGATGGTGTTTCCAAAGGCAACCCGGGAAGGGCAAGTATTGGAGGTATAAGAAGGGATTACAAAAGAAATTTTGTGGCTGGTTACTCGGGGGCGATTGGGATTCAATCCTCTATGACTGTTGAAGCTAGAGTGTTGCTAAAGGGCATCCAATTGGTTGCCTCTATGGGGATTGGGAATCTGCATATTAAAGGAGACTCTAAGTCTTTAATTGATGTGGTCAACCTGGGAAGATTAATGGGATGGGGTACTAAAGACATTTTAATAGACATAAAACATCTAATGTCTAACCTAAATTTGAAGGTTTCTACCCATATTTATCATGAGGGTAACCAAGTGGTGGATGCTATGGAAAATTTTAACACCCATTGGAAAATTTCTAAGTGTTAGTGTGACTTGGGGAACCTTTCACCTAGCATTCAAGGTTTAATCCTAAAGGAGAAAGACACGCGTATTATCCATGATGTTGAATAATTATGTGATGTTTTTGGCCTTATGGGGGTCTACATTCTTGTCTACTGGGTTGTGAAGATGGGTTTAAATGTCGAGGTGTCCTACAAGTGGAAACTTAGAATAATGAGGTGGAGATCGTGTTTAAAAATGATTTTATGAGAAGTGATGGGGATTTTATGAGAATTTATGTGGAGTACTTCATGATTATGGCCAAGTTGGATCTGGTCTTGCGTAATCTTTTATTGCGATTTGATATTCGTACCTATTTAACAGTGCAATTTTTTGAATTTGTATTTGATGTGACTTGTGTGAACAGGGTGAAGCTCTCAATTGGTCCCTTTTATTCCAATAATCTAATGTTACTGCTAAAGGGCAGGATATTGGATTTAGCTAAATTTGGCCCCATGGCCAACTTTCATTGGGAATTGTGCAAAAGCAATGTGGATGGTAATCCTTCCCATTCCATCATTTCTTACTTATCTGGTTGCAAGTGTTTGAAGATTCACATTAATGTGATCACCAAGATTTCCTTTTGGGATGGTACTTTTCAAGTGTATATTTTGTACATGGCTTTTATTTCTCAAGGCCGCATTGTTTGGCTTAACATTTTATGTATGTGAAAAACTGCTCAAATTATTGAAATATCAAACCTTTTACTCTCATAGGCTTTTTGGTTTTTTCGTGTGCAGAAAAGCAACATGGGTGGCGATAGAGTGTGAATAGAGCTTGATAATTATGGTAAGTTCCATAAATACCCTCTGGTGTGGGACATTTGTGCGGAGGGTGGGCTTGCACCTCTAATGGAGAATTTGGTGGGTCATGGCCCTAAGTTATCCGCACAGTTTGTGAGCTCCTAGAAAGAATGTAGGGTGACCCTAGGTGGTATCTTCTATGAATTTAATGAGGAGGTGATAGCCCAAGCTATGGTACTATAGTGCACTAGAAAGAAGTACCCAAAACATACAAATTTGCAGGACAATGAAAGCCTGAAGTCTTTCTTTGTTGGTAATGAAGAACCTATGTGCAACCCGTCGGGATTTGAAAAAGAGGCCCTGTCATGGCCTTGGGATCAAGTCTTCCTTGACCTAATGAAATACGTCACCCTATAAGGTAGATACAAAACCTACTATTTCTATCATTTTCCTCTTCTGAATCACCTCCACCATAAAATTTTGTTAAGTTTCCCATTTTTCTTGCTAACGGACTTGGAAAACTCTGTTGAGAAATGTATGCAATCTGCTACACAAAACCCAAGGGATTCTCCTCCTCTTCCACTTCATCAAGGCCTCATTTTGAGGCTCTACCACTTTCATGTCGCTCTCTACCTACCTATCCCATCTCTGCCGTCAAAATTGAGGAAATTGAACCCCCTATGCAAATTATTTCCTTGGTCGAGTCTAAGGGACCCAAAAGAAAAACCTCTCTAGGAACCCCTAAACCTAAACTGACCCCCAAGAAGATTAAAGGAAATGTTTGGATAGCCTAGTTGAGTGTTGTGGATGGTCTTTGTGAATTGAAGTATGGCCCTGCTAAGACGAACAAAAAACCTACCACCAAAAAGAAAGCGAAAGATGAGGGGAAGGGTTTGACGGAGTTGTTGGCCACAGACAGCAAAAGCAAGAATGTGGTGGGGAAGGATTCCGAGGGAAAAATTATGGTGGCTGTGATAGTGGAGATTGGGGTTGAGATGACAAAAATTAGGAGGTCTGGAAAATTGGCAAAAAATAACAAGAAAATATAGATAAATGAATTGGATTCTAATGAGGAGCACTCTGACAGCAAAGGTGATGTGAACAAGGAGGATTTGTGTTACCTATGGGTATAATATATCGAGTAGTATTAAATTTTTATCTTCCTTGGCCTTTAATTTCTCATTTTCCACCCAAGTCTAAGTCTTTGTCTTCAGTTTGGTATTAGTCACAGGAATCTCAAAGTTCCTAACTTTGATCACATGTTCTTTATGTTTTGAAACCTACGTCATTGGTTCCTTGTGTTCTTAAACTCTGTCGTTGGGTTCATGTTTTCCTAACTTTTTGATAGTCTGACCTTTCCTCTTTTGTGGCAACAAGTGTGTTAGTTCATTGTGTAGTCGGTAATTTGGAGGTTTTCATAACTTCGTAACTCCCAACTTTGGGTTATAAAGTTTCCTTTTTTCATGACAAGGAGATGTTTTTTTTATTCCTTGTATTCCAAGGAGTCGCCTATGCATTTAATGAGGTGTACAATGCAACCTGGAGCTATCTTACCAAATATTTTTGTAAAACATGCCAATCTTAAGGTTTTCTTTACCGAGGATTTAAGTAAGGTGTCACATTAATTCAGCACCAAACGCATGTCTTGTCATCTTCATACAATCTAGGGTGGTAGAGATTTATTTGGTTGAGTTTCAATTGCACCTTTGTCTTCTACAATTATTTCCTCAAACAAACAAGTGTACCTTTGTGTGTTGTGAGCTCATGCAATCTGAAATTAGAAATTGTTGGCTTAGTGTAAGGGACACAGAGCTAGGATCCTTTAAGCTAGAGGAATTTTGGGCGTGTTTGGAAAGTAAGAGAAAATTTTTCATCGATGCAAAACTGTTAGAAAGTGGATTATCTCACACCGCAGGTTTTCTAGAAGTCGTGCTGAGTATGAACCTAGTGGGCACATGCACGAGAAGGTATATTCCAAAAATGAGGGAAATCAAAGTTGTGGACGGAACTGTCATTTCCAGAATTTCTCCTGAGGTCATTTCCCTAGCACTAAAGATTCCTATAAGAGCACCAAAAAAGATATCTTCATTGTGGTGGCTAATTATTTTTTCAAAGCTACTGAGGACTGGTGCAATAATTTCATGGCCAAAGAGTGGTTGAAGTTGGAGAAAAGAGATAAGTCACAATTACTTGCCAAACTTAAAAGAATACATTTCAAAGGAGAAATTGCAGATACCATTGCTTTATTACATCACATTGTTTGAAATGCACAAATTGAATCTTTTGAAGACTCAATGTGTCGATTTATTTTGGTCATCTTTGATAAGAATGTGTTCATTGATTGGGCTAACATATTTTGTTTTTATTTGAGTGAGCAATTAGTCAATTTCCAGAAGACTACCACCTTTCATCTATGTTCTTACTTAATATACATTATAGCCAGTCAAAGATCCTCTTGGGTAGGATTAAAGTTGTAGGTACCTCCAACTTATGGCGTGTCTATATACAAATGTTATTTGTAGTTCACCAAGCAGGTTGGAATGGGAAATTTTTACCTTGTCAATGATGCATTTTTTATGGAAGTTGTGAGGAAATTGGATGGAAATCCTAAAATGCTTTTTTATCCTGAGTCAATGTCCTTGGTATCAAAGTATTGAAGTTTTTATATCCAATTTGAGAATTTTTCCTACTTGAAGATAGGAGATTATGAAAAAGCACCATTAAAATTTCCTAGATATCCAGAAGATTTGTTGGTATTCCTAGAATTTTGTAGACAAATGGCATTGGTGAATGTAAAGTACATGAACATGGGGAATAAAGGATATTCTTTCCCTTTGATAACTCCTTCCTTCATGTGTAAAAATAATCATATGGCTAAGGATGTTGAGGGAATCCTCAAGGAATATAATCTTCAGCATTTTTTCATGAGGGCTAATTTTGATAGCAAGGGTTTCGTGAGATAGAATTTATATGGAGGAGGTTCATATCAGCATCACTATTCTATTGAGGAATTTTGGGAAGATTGTGTTGATGAAAATGAGGTTTTGAAGAGAGATTATATGAGGTTAACCCTCAGACAAATACAATTTTTTGGTCTTTCTATCCAAATTCCTAAGAATGCAACAAAATATTAAATGGTCATTGATCCAGAATATGAAAGATTGACTGATAAATCTCATCCCAAGGTTGATTGGGGAAAAAATTAGGTATTGAACATGAATATTTGAGTTACTCCAATGTTGAAAAGAACTCAGGACTAGTTAGAGGGGAAATGGCGACAAGCTACAGGCTCTACTCAATAACCAAAATCATCTCAGAGAAATGAACAGAGGTCCACTCAAACTGTTGTAGTGAGTACATCATCTGAGAGGTTGGCTACTAGGTCTTCGAGTGAAAATTCGCAATCTGGGGGTGATGGTGAGAATATTGAAGAGATGGATAAATTGAATTCAATATGTGAACAGGATAGTGTATCTACTCCCGCTTCTAAGAAGAATTCTAGCCAAACAAAACTTGTGCCTAAGGATTTAGATATCATTTTTAAATAAATTGTTGGAGACAATACCTTCCCTCCTTTATCCGAAGTACCTTCTTCCCCAGTGGAAAATACACCTATCACTCTTGGTGAGCCCAAGGACATTTTCCAAGGAAGTAAGGATTCTATTTTGGTAGAAGCCTCCCCAGTATGGCTCAAAAAAGTAGTGGAGAAAAAGAGGAAATATACTCCCATGACAATATTCGGAGTAGATACAGTTGCAAGGTTGCTCCAGACTTCCACAAGGCTAAAGAAAGCTTATAAAATGTTGAGAATGCTAACTGATCCTACTTCTGGTAATCATGTATTAGAAATTGTAGACCCCATAAAAGATTTGAATGATGATGAAATAACTGAAGTTGATTACAAAATCACACATGTTGACATGGGACCTCAAACACTCAAGGGTGATGTATATCATGCTAATTATTCAGTCAATGCTCTGATTAAGTGGGTAAAGGAAGAAAGAAAGGAAAAGGTGAATTTGCAATCTCAGGTCCTCGATTTATAGAATTTCATTTCTTCTTTGATTCCCTCTCCTATATCCAGTGAAGCCTCAAGTTCTCAGAGGGGATATATTGATAGGTTTACAATGCAATTAATCAGAAATAATCTAAGCTATTCCAAGGCTATCAGTGAATGGATAGATGAAATGTCTTAGTAAATCATCCTCTTTATTAGAAAATTTGTGCTTTCCTATACTCAAATTGTTGATAAAAGGAAAGAATTAATGATAGAGCTACGTCAATTCAGGAAAGATCATACCAGCCTCTACGTGCTCTCATAAGAAATGAAGGAGTTGGTTCCATGGACCGAATAAAATTGATCAATGAACAAATTGTGAATGATCCAAAGGATTTGTATCCTTCTTGGCCTGACTCATTAAAATGGAAATTAAGCATTTATGACAACCTAGTAAAGGAAATTTTTGAAGTGCTTGAAAAGTATCTAGACATGTTGGTAGAGATGATAAGTAATTGTCATGACCTAAAAGAAGATACCATTGATGATTTTGATGAGAAGATTTTGGATTCGAAAGATATTTTTCTGAAATTTAGAGAAGTATTCAACAAGGAGATAGCAGACCCTACTATGACGACCAAAGAATATTTCTCAAAACTCGATAGATTGCAAGTCTACCTCGATTCTTTTAAAGCTGAGGAAAACAGGAGATTTGACACTCTGATCGAGTATGAGGCTTCTCTAACCAAATGGAGAACTGGACTGCAGATCACTATAACACCAGGAAGCAAAGAAATACTTGCAATTATTACTAGGTACAAAGACTACAAATCCATAGTGAAGACACAAGAAGAACTGTGCAACAAGGAGTGGTCGAGAATCTTGAAGATGAAGAGGTTGAGGCTAATGGAGATGATGCTTAATTATTTTTAGTATTTCATGATACTTTTGTTTAATTTGGCTCTTTTTAAGTTTAAGACTTATCTTTTATTTGGCATGGTTACTTTCAAGAAACTGTTACCAAAGACAATTAGCTATTCTTTAAATATGGATTTGGCTGATGGTGATCGGATCTTTTGGGAAAACTTTGATTTACTTGTTAGAACAAAAAAACCATTTTATTCAATATTTTCTGCTATCCTGATATAGAATGCAATGGTGAAATTTATGCATTCGTGATCTTTGAATTATGGTGTATGAATATTTTTTTCTTATGTTGAATTTTCTACCAGTGTGATGATCTATTATTGGGTGATATTTATTTTCTAATTCGTCTCATCACTGCGGTATTATCTATATGTGAATAGGGATTTTGTGGTGATATTTGATTTAATTTCCATTATGGTGTATTTCAATTTTGTTATATGAATTCAATGAATTCCTTTAAAGATTTATAGTTAAAATACCCTTCCTTTATTTGCTTTCTAGTTGAAATCCCCTTCCTTTATTTGCTTTCTGGTTAAAATCCCCTTCCTTTATTTGCTTTCTAGTTAAAAGCCCCTTCCTTTATTTGCTTTTTGGTTAAAAGAAACCTTAGTTAAAAATTATTCCTTGAATATCAAATGAAGGTAGCTGGCACGTTTTAAAATAAGCAGAGAATCGGTTTGGAAATTATATGATTATTGATTCAACTGTGGTTACATTTTTCACCTTAGTGGGCATGAGAATATAGAGTCAGGTGATAAATCTGTCAACCAAAAAGTTGAAGGATGCTGAGGAGGACTATGTTGAAGGGCCTCACACCATCCTGGATCTCAAAAAACTTTATAATGAGAACTCAGTGTCCTAGTCTTTTGACTCGGTTGTGGAGCGCACTAATACTGTAAAGATGAGGGATAAAGGGGAGGATCTTCGTGTACTACAGGAGAGGATGTAGAAGATGGAGAAGAAGTTCAGAGGCTTGACCAAGTTCACTACGTCACCAGCACCCTCTCTATTGTTATGAAGGATGAGGTGGACATGAATACTAATGAAGATATCCCTGAATGGGTAGGTGATAATGTTATCAATGCTCTCTCCCAAAACTAGGAGAATCCCTGTTAGTCTGTTGTTATTGTGTAGTTCACGTTGAAGAGCACAAATAAATACTGAGAGGGGGGGTGAATCAGTATATCAACAAAATTTTACCCTCTCAACTTTATCAACTTTTAAATTTAACACAATATCAACTATGCAATAAGACACAATATGATAAAGTTGACATCAACAATTGTATTTTAAGTTTTTATATGAAATTACAAAGATTGTAGGCACCATCCTACTTTAATCACCATTTTTGTAGTTTAGTAGGCACCAACCTACAAGGAGCACCAATCCCTTAAACTAATTTAGTAGGCACCAACCTACAAGGAGCGCCAACCCCTAACGTTCGTAGGCACCAACCCCCACTTGCCAAGCACCAACTTAGCAAAAATGATAAGCTCAAGAATAATACTCCACCTTCAATGCTACATCTTCAACAAATGATAGACAATAAAATATCCTTCTTATAAATCTGCTATAATCTTCTTTGTGGATCTATCACATATTCCTCTTCACAAACTATATCATCTTCGATCGATGACAAACTCTTTAAATACATTCATAAAGATCTTCTTGTTGATGATATCTTCTTCACAAACTTTTTAAGTCTAAACATACATACTCATAACTTCTTCATGAACCTGCTGATAAGGTCTTCATAAAGTTACTATAAGGCAACTTATAAATCTATTATAATATTCCACATAATCCTTCATAAACTTGTTGTAAATTTCTTTACAAATCTGCTCCAGATTCCTTCATAAATCTGAATATATTTCCTTTACTACTTTGCATATATTCTCTTCTTAAATATCCACATGAGATTGTTGGTGTAGGAATGATATTTTCTTTTACATACCACACACTCACTCTTCTTAATTTTCACTTTAGATGATATTCATTTTCACATCCTCTTGTTCTATTTTTACACAGCCTTCCACTCCACACCCGCTTGTGTTTTGATGATATAGCATTTATTCCTCACAACTACCTATCCTACAAATCTGAAATGAGTTATATATATATGTTGGTCATAGGTTGCAACTATATGTGAAAGATCACATCATTTAAAATCTTCTTCTTCCACCATTTGAAATCTGAAGTTTGTACCTCTTCAAAAATAAATTGCATCATTTGAAGGAGAACTATTTTTTATTATTTTCCTTAAAAATAATCGTACCTCTCCAAGAAACGTATCCTTCCATGTAATAATTACTTTTTTCTTTTTGAAAAACGTGAAGTTACATAGTCAAAATGAATTGTACCACTTCACAAAAATAAATCGCATCACTTCAAAAATTAATTGTCTTTTGTGCTCTTTTGTTTTATGTGATTGTCTTTATGTGGGATATTTTTGTCTTATCCCAAGCACTACCTTTTCATCGCTGCTTTTGGAGACTTAATAGTTGTTGACTTGGTTAGGGGAGAAGACCCAGTAACCGTCCCCCATTGAATAACTGCCACCTCCATGCTCACTCCACCCCCCCAAAAAAAAATTAACTTTGACCCAGTATAAAACTTTATTTGAACAAATAAAAGATTACAACAACACCAATAGCTGCTCATAACACAATGAGTAACTCACCAATCATAATAGACAACTAAAAATGCTTTTGCATTTATAAATAAAGTCAACTTGCACATAAAAAGGCTCATTTACAATTTAATTTAAAACATGTACTATTACAAATACCCCCACTTGCAAAATTTTATCCCTCATTACTTTTTATATTTACAACTACACATGCACACTTAAAGGTGTTTTACATGACATTATCACAATCTCCTTTTAACTCTATGGGATTTCAAATGCATAGTCTTCCACACACTCCCTAGCAGATATATGTATTTACTTCATTTCTTGTAGGACCTGCACAATTAAATACATGTGTAAGGCTCCCGAAATAAACATCAAATCCAAATTTAATGCAAAATTCACTCATATCATCTCTAAAAACCTACGTAACTAGCATGTACAAATTCAAATGTTCAAAAAAATTCAAATTTCAAACTCAACAACTAAATTGAATGCATTCAATTGCCACATTTGAATTCCTAAATAAGAGGGGGAAAGCAGCTAGTGTCTCTACAGAATTTAGAGCATCGACAAACATCCTCTGCACATTCCTCTACAATTTCAAGTTGGTACTTCATACATTCTACTTATAGTTATTTTCATGAAATGTGCATTTAACATTTATATTTATGCAGTGTCTTCTTACTTTCATCAACTGTCCATTTATCATTTATATTTATATTTATGCAGTATCTTCTTACTTTCATCAATTGTGCATTTAACATTTATATTTATGCACTATCTTTTTACTTTACTTTATAAGTAAATGAAGGGTTCTTTTGTTGTCTTTACAAGATCTAAAAAATGAATTCTCCTAAGTTTTGCAGCAATTCTTTTATATCATTTACTATGTTTCCTTTGGCTGTCCAATACAACAAACTACCATTTGAATACGTTTCCTTTGGCTGTCCAATACAATAGACTACTATTTGAATATGTTTCCTTTGGCTTTCCAATACAATAGACTAGCATTTGTCACATTTTGTGTCTCTTGTTCATTCAGCAAATCGATATATATGTGTGTATCCTTTGCCTATCCTTTGGCAATGCAAACAATGGTACTGGTAAATCATTTTCTTCTACATCTTATTGAATTTGTAAAGGAATGTGTACAATGTTATACCTATAAAACACACATTAAGCAGTGTCTTTCAAATAGTAAATGAATTTGTGCAATGTTTTATACATTCATTTACAAATTATGTGTCTGACGTCTCTTGTTCATTGAGCAGATTGATATATATGTCTGTTTCCTTTAACTATCCTTTGAAAATGCAAACAATGGTACTGGTTAATCATTTTCTTCTACATCTTTCATGACCTGTGAAGCGTTTATTCAATGATTGAAAAATTATTACTGCTTGTTTATGAAATATATCATTCCTCTTACATGCATTTTCGTTGTGTGCTATTTGATTTTGATGAATCATGGTGCTATTTTTTCTCCCACATTGCATGTATGTATGCATGCACATACATACATACATATATACATATATATAGATATGTATACATATATGTATGTATGTATGCATGTATGTATATGTAAAAATGTTTGCCCATGCTGTGAGGTAACAACAAACATCATTCTCCTTTCAAAGAGTATGTATGTATGTATGTATGTATGCACATACATACATACATACATATATATACATACATACATACATACATACATACATACATATATATGTATATATATATATGTATGTATGTATGCATATAAATATATATATATATATATATATTGGTGTTTTACACAGGGATATTTTTGGGGTTAAATGATTTTCTCTCCTTGTTTGTATCATGATTTTGTCTGCAGAAATGATAGGGGAATTTTGTGGGTTTGAGCACATGTCTGCACAAAATGATTAATGGTTTGTATTGACCGTTTTATAAAAAACCCATGTGAATACGACCATAAATCGGCAAACCCATTTAGTATACACCATTAATGTGAAAACCCTTGCTTTGTTTTTCCAAACACGGGTTTATTTGGGGTTAAATGATTAAATACCACCTTGTAAAGTCGACTGTCTCATGATATTGTCTCTACAAATGATGAGGAATTTCATGGGTTTGACCACATGTCTACAAATTAATCTCATGAAACCCTTGCTTGGAATATTCCACATTTGTCTGAAAAATCACTTTTCAATTCCTACAAGTGAGGAATTATTATTATGAAACCCTTGGTTAATTTCTTGTGCACATTTCAGAAAACCCAAGTGTGTAATCGATCTACCTCTGTTAAAATTAATATCCTATTGTTGTTGAATACAACACAACTTCTTTCATTTTCTGTACAATGTGCTTTGAACATTGATGGAAAAGAATGGGGTACCCACCAAAAAAAACATTAGTCATATGCTTAAATCAGACTTCAAATGAAGATTAATTAGGGTGTAATGTGTTTGGTGTCTGCTGCTAAAGTAAGGAGATTAATATGTAGGAGTGATTTTTAATAGGCACAAAAATTATCTGAAAATGAATTTTTAAGGTGCCAACGTGAATTAGACCCATTGACTTTTGAGCGGATTTGAATGATATAATAGTTTTATTTAAATGTTAATAGTGACACATTTAGCACTATTTTCTATTTTTCACTGTATATCAATCTGATTATATGTCCAGGATTACAATTTTCTGACTCTTTATGGCTTACAATGTACAGGATCACTAACAATCATGGCACCAGGGCAAAAGAGGAAAAGGCCGTCTTGAAGGTGCTCGATTAGAGTACCTCATCGAGTGACATTCAATGTTCCAAATGTTGATGAAGAGACAGCAGTGAACATGAACGAGGAAGTTATTTCTGAAAATGCACAACAGACCAATGAAAATGATGGTTTTGAACCTATTGTTCATAATACTGAGGTACAAATGGAACTGCCACCTACTGACCATGTGACAACCCCATATCTGAGCATGAAAACTTGGTCTATGGATGACATGGAAAAATCCATTGCAAATGTTGAGGACAAGCGAATGTCAATCAGAGATTCAGCGGTCAAATGGGGAATCCCGCCTAGCAGTTTGCAGGCATGGCTCAATGGTGTGACATCCACAAAAAAAGGGGGCCCCGAACAATCCCAAATAATGAAGAAGAAGCTGAAATTGTGCAATGGTGTAAAGATATGGCTAATATTGGCCATGGCCTGCAAGTGTCACAGGTTAAGTCAACAGTGGCCCAAATGGTTGGAGCAAGGCCTAACCCATTCACAAATGAGATACCAAGGAGGTCATGGTGGGTTGGGTTTCGTCAAAGGCATCCCAATTTAACAATTCGAACACCCGAAGGAGTGGACATAGATCGAGCTATAATGCTATGCCCAGAAATAGTTTCTTCAATCTATGATAACTTGGAGGAGTTGTACAACAAACATAATTATGGGCCCAACAAAATATGGAACTGCGATGAAATAGGTGTGCAGGCTAGTAGAAACTGTGCAATGAGAGTTATTGCAAAAATAGGGATGAAATGTGTTCCACAATTGATTGCTAAAAGCAGAGAATGGATCACTATTCTAGCTTGTGTTAGTGCAGCAGGTCAAGCTATACCTGGTTACTATTTGTTCAAGTCCAAAAGGAACATTAAAAACTATATTGTTAATTGTGAGCCAAGGGCATGCATGGAAATCCAAGAGCATGCTTGGATGACCAAAGAATTATTTGTGGAATGGTTAAAACACTTTGCAAGAAATGTCCTCAGAGGGGTCTCACCATCCAACAGACAACTTCTCATCTTTGATGGTCATGGCAGTCATGTTACATTCAAAATGATTGAAGAAGCAAAGACTATGGGAATAGATCTTCTCACACTTCCAGCACATTGTAGCCACAAATTGCAGCCCCTTGATGTTAGTGTGTTCTCACCATTTAAGAACTACTTCAAACAAAAAAGGAGTATATGGCTCTCTGAAAATCCTCAACTTGACATTGGAAGGGTAGAGTTGGCAACACTTGCTAGCAAAGCTTTTGCACAAGCTTTGACCTCTAATAACATTACAAGTGGTTTTTGAAGAACGGAAATTTGGCCATTAGATAGACATGCACTTGACTTCGATATGGGGCCAAGCCAAGCTTTTGTGGTTGAAGAGGAAGGAACCACATTGGGAGTAGAAACAAAGGGTGATACAGTTGATGATGAGGCACAGTTCATGGTAGCAAAAACATGTTTGAGGATAGCAGGTTGGAATGAGGATCAGATTGGACAATTTGTGGACACCTTTTCTACAAGCATAGCCCCAAATCCAACAAATGAAGAAGGATATTGCCCAGAAAACAATGAGATAGCAGAAATTGAGACAACTGCAAATGAAGAGAGTCTCAATCTGCCATCTGAATTTCAAGATGTAGCTTTGAACCTAGGGGTATATCTCAATTTTGATCAAGCGGATGAAGGGTTGTCCATGCCATCACCACTATATGTTGATCATGAAGATGTCATCCATTACTTCACAACTGGGAGAAATTGGGAGGCTGAAAATGATGATGAGGATGGACTCGAAGGTAATGACTCAAGTGACAAAGAGGCTGACTATGTGCCATGCACAAAAGTCAATGATTAGCAACCAGTAGGCAGGAGAAGCAGTTTTTTGCAACTCCCAATGAAAAGGGTGCACCAATCATCTAATACAGGTCGCAATGGGGTCCTACGCCTTAGTAGACAGTCTCAAATTTTGACATCAGATGATTTGTTCAATTTGTTGAATGAACAAGAGGCACAGAAACGAAGAAACCAAGAATTGCAGCAAAGGAAAAGGGAGCAAATGGCTGAAAAGAAGGTAGAAAGAGAAGCAATCCTCGCAGAGAGGGAGGCCAAGAGATTGGAGCATGCTGCAAAATAATAGAAAATTGCAGAGGAGAAGTTGAGGCAGCGACAACAAAAGGAGCTTGAAAGGGAGCAAGCAAAGATTGCTTGATAGTTGAAGGAAAACCAAAAGTAGGCAAAAAGAATAGAAAGAAACAGAAGTAAGATTACTCCTACAACTCCTCTTCCAAGTCAACATCCGATTTTAAGGGACATGGTTAACATTTTGGCTCTAGCCTTTGTTGCTCTTAGTAGCATACAAAATGGGTCTTCTGAAGGCTACTCTCCATAGTTACAACTCACTCTAGAGGCAAATCATGCATTGCTTGCTTGTATTGCAAGTGCCATATAAAACAATCCACAGTCCTTAACATCTTCTCCTGTTGATGCGGAGTCAGTTGACCCCCAAGGACACACCACTTCTTAATCAGATCTATGGATGTCTGATTATGATTTTTTGTTGTCAACTTTTTGACCTCGAAGTGTGATCGAGTGTTTTTTGTTCAACCGAATGCTAGTATATTGTATTGGATAGCCAAAGGATAGTAGTATGTTGTATTGGAAAGCCAAAGGATACTACTATCTAATTTTGTAGAACTGAATGGTAGTTTGTAGTCAACTATATACTTTGATGTATGCCAGTGTCTTTTTTGTAAGACTAAAGGCTCCTTGTCTTCTTTCCAACTTTTCAATCATCATGTTTATGGTGTCTTAATCATGTTTAAAGTTAATGATATATGATTTTGTGATTCAAAATTGATTTTGTGTTGGTTGTATTCATCTATCATTTTTTTGGATATGTGTTTGTTGTATTCATCTAACTAACATTGTTGAAAATATAAATATATACATATATATATATGTATACATAACTAAGTATATGCATACATATATATTACTATACATGTATATGTAGCATATCCATAAATTGTAACTGTAAGTGTAAGTGGAAATCAATCTAATTGTAAATTGTAAGTGTGGTTTTACAATGAATAAGAAAAATGAACATCATATATGAACACAATGTCTACCAGGTCACAACCAAAGTATACACGCTCTTATAATTTGACATGCTCTTTACAACCTTCCTAGCTGTGTATACATGCATACATATATGTAAATATATGTATGTATGTATGTATGTATGTATATACATACATACATACATATGTGTACGTATGTATACACAACTAAGTATATGCATACATATATCTATACATCTACAGCATATCCATAAATTAATATATTAGAAATTATAAAATTTTCAACACCTACACTTGGAAATCAATCTAATTGTAAATTTTAAATGTAAGGTTACAATGAATATGAAAAATGAGCATTATAAATGAACACTATGTCTACCGGGTCACAGCCAAAGTAAAGTCTTGAAAGACTTTACCTGAAATGTAATCTTGCAATTTGGCATGCTCTTTAAAACCTCCTAGCCATTTTACATGCCTTCCAGAACAAACAAATATAATAGAACAAACAAACATGGACAATAGTTATTGAAATAAATCAAAAGACATACTAGCTATAGAACAATATAGAAAAATAATTGAAACATAGAGCCATTTGAACAAAAAATCCTTAATTATTTGGTGTGTTGACAAACACATTTACCAATCTACCCAACCAAAACATTGTAGCACCACCTCTCCTTGTTCTTTCATGCCTGCATTAAAATATTTACAACCACGGGTAGTCACAATTGAGGCTAGTAACATACAAACATCATACAACATTTCAAATAATGCATGTACAACAACACATAATTAATCAAGTTCAACATATTATAAATTCCATATGGAATAGATAAATATATGTGAAAACATATAAATGTTAATAGAATTGTATACCAAGATTTATTCAACTTATATTCATTGTTTCTCATCAACCTTGGATATATGAGGAATGTGCAAAGGATGCTATTGAATGGTTTGTAGTATGGAGAGGATATTACTAGGGGAGATTAATTGTGAATGTCGTTGGTTGTTGTCCCTCTTATTTATAAATTTGAATCCGACAATTGAATGCATTCAATCTGATTGTTGTGTTTCAAATTTGAATTTGTAGCTACCACTTACGTAGGTTTTTAGAGATGATATGACTGAATTCTGCATTATATTTAGATTTGATGTTTATTTGGGTAGCCTTATATATCTATGATTTATTGCATGTTTGTATGCATGCATACAGTCATACAAACACAAGCATACATGTAAACATTTATAGAAACACAAGCATACATGCATGTATTCATATAATCATATACATACATATGCATTGCAGAAAATCTCTGATATACATTGCAAAGCAAAAAAAACACCTAAATGTGTCACTATTAACATTGCAAGGCATTAATAGATCAAGAAATAGTAAAAAACAACACATAATCCCAACAAGACATGGGATGGTACAAACTCTGCATTGGTCTATGGGGGCAGAATCTGCTTTAGGTGGCGTATTTGCACACAGGGACTGCCTTGGGCCGTATCATAATCGATGCTCCCACAGTGACGACTTACGAAATTGGCAAGGGACAAGAACCTTGGCACTCTATCACATGAACTCACCAACTACTTGGCAAAAATGGCGGCATTCAAAATGCCAGATCCCTCATCCCAAAAACCATGTGAACCTCAAATCAAGACTAGATTCACATGTGTGAAATCATAAGGACCGATTTACATTGGATTTGGTATGGCCTAAATTGACGGGCTCAGTTCTCAAGCAATCCTTATCGTTACAGGATTAAGCCTATTAATAGAGGGACAGTATGTTCTCCATTTCTACCTCTTCACAATAGCTCCAAGTTTTCCAAGAAAAGCAAGATGGTATTCATGTTTGGAGTTGACTGCCATTGCACTAAGGAGCTAGTAATGGCTCAGTGCAAAAGGCTTTTTAACATTCTAGACCCAGCAATAAGGAATGCAGTAGTTGACCTAGTATCTACGGTTTTGTCTCTTGATCGGCACTGTTGTGATGGCCAATTCTATGAGCTCATACTATGTGCATTAGTGGACATAACCGAGGCCAGGGAAGTCATGGTTGAGCGGCTCGACAGATTCATAGAAATTGGTAATGCTGAGGCAGTAGCCAATGCCATTCTAAACCTAAGCAAAGAGGGTTGGGTGAGCTTCCTCAAGTACTATTTCGACCCAGTAATATTGAATATGGCAACTGATGATTTGGAAAATGATGAGGAGGAAGTGGAATCTGGTGAGGATGATGTGGATGAAGATGCTGGAAGTGCCCACCAAGCTGCAACTAATAATTTATGTATTGACGCATGGGAAGTATTTAGAGCAGGAGTCAAAAACACCAACATGGACGCCTTCTCCAACTTCATGTGATCCGACTTGGCTTGGCTCAATGGGGTCCGCTTGGAACGGTTGACTAGGATTGGAGACATCCTCACATCAATTTTTCTGCTGATAGAATGAGCGGGGTTTTTAATCTCATTCTTGGCTTGTAAAAGCTAAATCTAAATGTACATGGGAGTTACCCCCTTTGGTAACACTTATCTATAAAATTGCTCAAAAAAAAACATTTAAATAAAACTATTCTATCATCCAAATCCACTCAAAATTCAATGGGTCTAATTCACGTTGGCACCTTAAAAAATCAATTTCTTGCCCATTAAAAATCACCCCTACATATTAATCTCCTTACTTTAGCACCGGACACCAAGCACATTACACCCCAATTAATCTTCATTTCGGGTCCGATTTAAGCATATGACTAATGTTTTTTTCGGTGGGCACCCCATTATTTACCATCATTTTACCGCTCCTGCTCTGTCGAAGGTTCACACGGCGATGGAAGGTATATATATATATGTGCATACATACATACATAAATTCATAAATATATACATACATTCATAAATATATATATGTATGTATATATGTATGTATGTATGTATGTGCATACATACAAACATACATACATTCATAAATATATATATATGTATGAATGTATGTGCATACATACAGACATACATACATACATACATACATTCATAAATATATGTATGTATGTATGTATGTATGTACATATAGACATACGTATATATATGTATGCATATATGTGTGGACATACATACACACACATATATATATATGTATGTATGTGCATACATACATACATGCATACATAGATATATATATATATATATATGTATATATACATACATATATATATGTATATATATACATATGTATTTATGTATGTATTTATGTATGTATGTGTATGTGCATACATACATACATACATACATTTGTTTGAGCATATTGATATAGATGTCTATCCTTTTCAAAATGCAAACGATGGTACTGGTTAATCATGTTCTTCTACATTTTATTGAATTTTTAAAAGAATGTGTACAATGTGCATACATACATATAACCCCAAAAAAATGAGTATTTGAAAAAAAAAAGCAAGGGGTTTCACAAAAAATGGTGTATGATAAATGGGTTTGCCGATACATACATACACTTTGAAAGGAGAATGATGTTTGTTGTTACCTCACACCGTGGATAGACAATGTGGGAGAAAAAGAATAGCACCATGACCTAACAAAATCAAATAGCACACGACGAAAATGAGTGTAAGAGGAATGATATAATTCATAAACAAGCAATAATAATTTTTCAATCATTGAATAATTATAAACCCTTCACAGGTCATGAAAGATGCAGAAGAAAATGATTAACCAGTACCATTGTTTGCATTTTCAAAGGATAGTTAAAGGAAACAGACATATATATCAATCTGCTCAATGTACAAGAGACAACAGACACATAATTTGTAAATGAATGTATAAAACATTTATAATTCGAAATACATTGCTTAATGTGTGTTTTATAGGTATAACATTGTACACATTCCTTTACAAATTCAATAAGATGAAAAAGAAAATGATTTACCAGTACCATTGTTTACATTGCCAAAGGATAGGCAAAGGATACACACATATATATCGATTTGCTGAATGAACAAGAGACACAGAATGTGACAAATGCTAGTCTGTTGTATTGGACAGCCAAATGAAATGTATTCAAATGGTAGTTTGTTGTAGTGGACAACCAAATGAAACATAGTAAACGATATAAAAGAATTGCTACAAAACTTAGGAGAATTCGTTTTGCACATCTTGTAAATACAATAAAAGAACCCTTCAATTACTTATAAAGTAAAGTAAAAAGACAGTGCACAAATATAAATGTTAAATGCACAGTTGATGAAAGTAAGAAGACATTACATAAATATAAATGTTAAATGCATAGTTCATGAAAATAACTATAAGTAGAATGTATAAAGTACCAACCTGAAAATGAGTGTAAGAGGAATGATATAATTCATAAACAAGCAATACTAATTCTTCAATCATCGAATAATTATAAACCCTTCACGGGTCATGAAAGATGCAGAAGAACATGATTAACCAGTACCATTGTTTGCATTTTCAAAGGATAGTTAAAGGAAACAAACATATATATCAATCTGCTCAATGTACAAGAGACAACAGACACATAATTTGTAAATGAATGTATAAAACATTGCACA